>QFDD01001434.1:0-27177 GCA_006871305.1 Vachellia collinsii
TGTGTCTATTATACCCACACACACACACACACATGTATATATCATTATATGTATGTGTTTTATGTGTATGTATATTCAGTGCATGTACATCCATATGTGTGTAATATCATAGAAATATGTATGGTTGGCATTCCCGATAAGTGTTTGGCGTGTAGAGAGAGAGAGATGTGTGTGGGGGGAGAGAAGCAATAAAGAAAGGGACGTGTGCATGGACTGGTGATAAAGCTTTCACACTCACCTGTTGTTTTCAGCAGTTAAAAAAGAGACTAGGGTTGTACTGTACATGGAGTGATGATCTCAAACAAATATATATATATTTAATCACATATGACATATGATATGGTTATATATATACACATAAGAGAACGGTGGAAAAATATATATATATACACATAAGAGAAGGAATTCTAGATTACCAGTTATAAACGTGGCATTAGGCGATCGTGTAGTTCAGGGACACATACCCGATTTGGAAAATTTTTAATTAAAATTTTTTATGAAGTTTGGTATAAACATTACATCTTCCTCCTCCGCCTCCGTTGGGCTAGCTAGCTAGCTAGCTAGCTCTATATATATGTTCGGTCTTCATCACCGAGAGCAAGTAAAACTAGAGGAAGAGAAGCTTCATAAAATATATATATATATAACAGGATGATTGATGATGATGCTGCTTTCAATTCAAGTACGAACAGTATATTAACAGTATTATAAATGAAAAGTTTCTCACTCTGATTTGACTACTCCACAATACTGCTGGCCCTACACTGGTTATTATTATTTTTTTGCATTGATATATATATTTATCAATATGATTCAAGACGGTGGAGAGAGACAGAGAGAGAGAGAGGAAAAATCACAGTGATCGAGCAGACTGGCTAAGCCAGTACTCTGATCCGGTCGCTGCTGCTGCTTTTTACTTGTAACAATTTCTTTACGCTTGGGTAATAACCAATAAGCGTATTGATTTGGTTAGAATCTTCCCTCTTGTTTAATTTCTGTGGAAAGTGATGCCACTCCAAACCCTTTTTTTTTTGTTACATGGTGTATATATGTACTTTAAACTTAAAACTAACCCCATTCAAAATTTAAAATATAGAATTTTTTGTCTCTATGGACAAGTATGTTTTCTGGTATAAAATTTTTTGTCTCTATGGACAACTTCAAACTTAACCAAGTGAGACGGTACATACCATTCAATAGTATTATTGCGAGCTTTGAGGGTTGGTTAAGTTTCATTAAATGAAGAGAGATGTGAGGAATGGATGGGTTTTTTTAGCCATATCCTATGCACAGTAATTTTATTTTATCGGATACTATACTTTTAAAACTATTTAACCATATATTACAGTTAAACCTGTTCTTCAAATAAATGTGTTTAAATTTATACTGAATTTGTTCACCTAAAGAATGAATTTAATACAAATTCCTCGAGGAGAATCTTCTTTTTAATTAAAAATTCCCCCATAAACTCATTCACTTTGGGGGGCTAGCCCCTCCCCCATCCCCAAATAAAAAAATTATTATTTTTAAATCTATCTCCAGCAAAAAAATTATTTTTTAAATCCCTCCAAACTATTTATTTAGAAAAAAATAAATCCCTATAAATTATTTTAATAAAAAGACAGATATGAAAAATGAAAAACATTGTATTTATAATTTATACATTTTCTCACTTTTTTAAATTAAGATATGAAAAATGAAGACGATCGGAGCCTAAACGATGGTGACATTGTTATTGGAGCCCATATCAGCGTCGGTGAATGAAGGTAAATCGTTGACGATTTGATGAGTAGTTACAAACAACATACCTTTCTGAACTTTACTTGGTTTGAACAGAAGTATTCCATTATCTCTTTTAGTTTTTACATATGTATATTAGAATAAGTTATAAAAAAAGAAATAATCAAGAAATTTTATTGGATATGCAATAAATAGAAAAGACAATTGAAATATTTTTATTGGAGATAATATGAATGATGTGATACTCCAAAAGTATCTAATTATTTTTTGTAAAACAATTTTGTTACTAAATTAGTAAATTATAATTGTCCTATCGTTAACAAAAGCATAACAATTTTGTTTTAAGAAATGACATTGTTTTATAAAAAGTGAGAGAGTGTATAAATTGTAAATGCAATGTTTTTCAGTTTTCATATCCGTATTTTTATCAAAATAATTTGTAGAGATTTATTTTTTTTCTAAAAGGATAATTTGAAGGGATTTAAAAAATAATAATATTTTTTTGCTGGAGATAATTTTAAAATAATAATTTTTTTTATTTGGGGAGGGGAGGGGAGGCCCCCAAATTTAAGGGAATTTTTAATTAAAAAAAATTCCCCAAACTCGTTCACCTGGTGAATAAGTTTGGGGAATTTGTGTTGAACTCGTTTTTCAGATTAACGAGTTCAGTACAAATTTAAATTCGTTCATCTGAAAAACGACTTTAACTGTAATATATAACTAAATATTTTTAAAAAATATAATATCTGACAAAATAAAATTACTATGCATATGCATAGCATATGGCTCAAAAAAACCAAATGGATGAGGATGAGAGTCGTGTCCAGTTTAGGGTCTTGGACACAAAACAAAACAGAGGCAAGAGCATACGATAGATGGTGCTATTATCAATGTACCTAACATCAAACTCCTTTAAAGGAAAGCCGCACTATGGGCGCTGAGATCCTAGAACCGCGTCAGACGGAAAAGATATCCTTCATTTATCAGCGATAAAATAGTTACTTTTCTATTTTAATTTATAACATGTAAGATAAATATATAAGAGGAGTTTTTTTATTGATTTACATGAACGTGATTTTTTAACGTTATAATAAATAAGCCTTAGCTTAACTACCTTGTATCTATTCTTAAATTCTCTTATCATACCTAATTATGTATCTTATTTTTAAAATATTATTATTTAAATATAAATTCATATAAAGATATGTAAACATGTGTGATTTGAAAATTTGACACAAGAACTTAACATAAGTTTATCCTTTTATTTAACATGTACAAAAAATGAAAAAAAAATTAATTAATTAAGATTTTGTTTAAAAAATTAACCTTTTTTAATAGTAACTGTTAGTTCAATTACTAAATTTTAACTCAAAACAACCTAATTTTTATAATTTTTTAATTCAATAAATTTTAGAAATTGACTTTTGACAAATTAAAGTTCAAGGTATAAATGAGGGTATGTTTGGATTAGCTTTTGAAAAATAACTTATATCTCTGTTTATGTAAAAGTTATTTTAAATAATAAATTTTGAAGAATAATTTCTGAAAAAGGTGGAAAGAATATTTTGTTAGAAAAAAATAATTTCTACCCCCAAACCATGGTTTTGATGGTTAAAAGCTATTTTGGAGAATCTAAAGATATTTACGTGACTTACACAAAAACATGTTTTTGAAAGTAAAAAACTATTCTTTTTGAGACATATTTGTCTACTCTTTTTTAAAACCGTGGTTTGGGGATCAAACCATCGTTTGAAAACCTTCCCCAAATATGCTCTGAATGGATGATTAAGAAAAAGTTTAGAGACTAATAAAAATATATACTCCTTTATACCGGGGTATGCCTATTTTGTATGACCTGAGTGTCACCTTCCACGTACAAGTTTATTTTGGATAACATGGACTCTCATTTAGCTAATTGGAAGGTCAATATGTTATCCATAGCAGGCAGACAAACCTTGGTATCACCAGTGGCATCATCTATGCCATCTCATGCGATGCAAACTATGCCCTTACCTATGGGAAAGTGTAGTGAAATTGATAAACCTTGTCGTAATTTCCTTTGAGGAAGCTACTCATCTCATAGAAGACCTCATTTGGTGGCATGGGAAAGAGTCTGTTATACAAAGGACATGGGCGGCTTGGGTTTGAGATAGGTGAGACAGCAAAACCAAGCATTTATGACGAAGCTTGGGTGGTCTTTTATTCATAATCATGATTCGTTGTGGGTTAAGTTTCTGAAGGAGAAGTATAAAACCGGGATTGATTTAATTCCCAAAGTTGGGAAGCGCAGATTGGAGTCCTCTGCATGGAAAGGTATTCGAAGTAAATGGAATATTGTTCAGGAAATCATCTCCACAAGACACCTTTCACTGTTCCTTGGGGCCGAGAAACGACTTCACAGTTGCCTCTGCTTATGACTTAATGATGAACAATCTTTAGGCAGATGAAGACCCCATTTGGAAGCTTGCTTGGCAATGGCAGGGACCTCAAAGGATTAGAATGTTTCTCTAGCTAATCACGAACAATGCGCTCCTTACAAACAGAGAGAGAAAGCGATGGCACATGACTGATGAGGACAAACGTACAAGCTCGGGAGGGCCGGAAGACATCGATCATGTTCTGCGAAAGTGTAAGTTGGCGGTAGCAAGCTGGAAACTTATCGTACCACCACAACTCCTATCGAGTTTTCTTGATATGCCCTTTAAGTGCTGGTTGCAAGGAAAACTCAGATCTTATAAGAGCAATACTTATTGGTGCGCGACGTTTGGAACCATATGCTGGCGTCTGTGGAATGCGAGGAACTGCAAGATCTTCCGTGGAGAAGACCTACCTCCATACCACCTTATCAATGAAGCTCTCTCTCCCACTCTCTCCGAACCCTTGAACTTCAGAGGACAATGCCTCTAGCAAAGACTCGAGCTCCCCCTCTTTTCCTTATTTATTTTGCTTATGTATCATTACTCTTTTTTATTTTATCTTTTCTCCCTGGCAAACAGCCTGTCTTGATGTTCTCATTTTGAAGCAATAAAATCTCTTTTCAGTAAAAAAAGAAAAAGCATCTCCTAGCGGCTAGCAGAAAGAAGAAAGACTTTGTTATGGAAAGATCAGTGGCTACCACATTTTGATCGATTAGAGAACCTCGCTGTTCATTCTATTCCTAAAGGAGCCCTTCATTGGAAGCTTGCTGATTGCTTGGATCCTTATGGGTCTTGGAAATAGCATTATGTTGATCGTTTACTGCCAGTGACTGTTTTGAAGGCTATTGGACGCGTTAAACTTCATGCTAGTATGCAATCTGACCTTATAGTTTGTCAGTGGTCAAGCGATGGGACGTTTACTTTAAAATCCGCATATCGGTTTATCATTTCTTCCACCCCAAGCAAGTTTTTGAGCCTCATGGAAGGTCATTTGGGGGCTCAAAGTGCCTCAATGGTATTGCCTCTTCATGTGGCTGGGGTCGTTTCCAAAGAGGTTTACACCACTCAAGAATGTGTGGGATTTGTCAGAAGGATCCTGAGACGATTCTTCATGTGTTGAGGGATTGCCGCCACACTAAAGAGTTCTGGCGAAGTCAGGTGCCATGTGAATTTCACGAAATGTTTTTTGGACAAATGGATCGGGGTGGAGTGGCTTAAGTGGCGTCTCACTTAGTGTTTCCCACTCTTTCTGGTCAAGAATTCAGACTGTGGTTTGCAATTATGTGCAGACACATTTGGTTATCACGAAATGATAGGCTGTTTAACCCGAATTTATGGCGTGTGGAGGATTTTATTGCTTCCACCAATGCTTTTTTATCTTGGGGGATGGTTAGTATACTACAGGAGCAATCAGTTGAGGAGCCGAACGTCTGATGGCTCCTACCACCACTTGGAGTGGTGAAGATCAATATGGATGGATCGTATCGTGAGTCTACTGGGTACTATACCTATATATGGTGGTGTATCACGTGATTACACCGGTGCTGTGCTTCAAAGATTTATGTTTAAAGTTGGACCAGGTACCATTCAATCTGCGAAAGCTTGGGGTGTTACTTGGGGGTTGAAAATCACAGCTGATAGGGGTCTCGACAAGTTTATTATGGAAATGGACTGTAGTGATTTATTCCATTGGTTGAAATCACAAATGAACCACTCTCACTCAGACTATTCCATCTTGGATGAGATTCGCACCATGTTAGAGCGATCACAGGGATGTGGAAGTGAAGCAAACGCAATGGCTGATGCCCTTGCGAGAGAGGCTTGGTCGATGACAGTTGATATGCTATTGTTGGACGAGCTACCTGTGGCGTTTCTAGGGATGATGAAGATGGATTATGATAAGTAACATTCGGCGTGCTGTTGATTTGGAGCATTAGTGTTTGAGGTTCCTCGTCTATGGAAAAAAAAAATATCTTTAAATTAAAAATCATTCTATTTAAAACAAATGAAATAAGATAAATTTTTATTATAATTAGTGTGCATTACAAAGAGATTCATAAATGAAGATTTTGTATGAATATTAAAATACTATATATCCCTCATCCTTATTTTAAGTTCAACTAAAGAAGTTTTTTTGTCCCAAATATAAGTCCACTTTAATATCATGAATGATTGTTTTCCAATTTTTACCCTTTTTAATTCTCAATGAAAAGAGAGAGAAATAAAATAGATGTGAGAATGATCTATAAATATTGAGAGTGATAAAAGATTTTGATAAGGGCAAACTTAATTTTTTTTTTAATAATTTAAAGCGTATTTAATGATTTAATAGACATTTCTTAGTACATGAGAATTGGTTAAATTAAAATTATAAGAAAGACCAGAATGATACAACCTACATGAGCCTGACCAGTCGGAAGTAGCAAGCAATCCCTTCTACCAAACATGAAATGAGTAATCTTAGAGCCTTGTACCAAATAGAGCACGAAGGTCATGAGTTGTGATTACTATGATGTATGTGTAGGCAATGGAATATTCATGTTTACATCTAAAGTTTATTCCTCAATCAACTATTTATTTCATTTTTATTACAAGAATTGAATTAGTTATTAATGGTAAAAAGCTAAACAAATAATTTTCATTACCGCGAGATGCTTTTGTGGAGGAATGTATTTATAATTCTTACATAATATTTTTTATATAAACCTTTGAATCATTTGGCATCCAGACGTATTTTCTAGGTTTTAGTACCATATATCTAAACTTCGTGATTTTAAACTGACTTAACTTATACGTCATTAGTCATAATTTTAAGTGAAGACAAGAATGCGCATTTAATATAAACGTTCTCACATATAACATGAGCGGGTAATTTTTTTTTAACGTGATATGTAATCTATGAAGTAAGCATATGAGAAAAAATTTGTCTCAACTTATACAAACTTGCCTATTAAAATCTCATAATAATAAGCATGTTTGTGTAAATAATAATTTGATTTTCAATACTACCATTAAGCCATGGTAAAGAATTATTAGATATGTACCTGTTTAGATTAGTAGTAGAACCTACTTTTTTAATTCGATTTATTGTTTACGAGATAAAAAGTAAATACGTAAAAAGAGTTTTTATCTCAATTTACGTAAATGTATTTTTACAATGACATCACAAATATGTCCACAAGGAATATAATATTTGAATCTGATCAATTTTACCTAAGGAAATATAATTCGTTCCATTCAAAATTCAACAACCAACCTTTATTAATTAATTCATAATAGACGCTTTCATTTGGATATCTTTCTTAATTTTTAAGATAAAAAAATCATGGTTTCCTAAAAAGTTATCTCAATACACCTATCAATTGTGAGACTAGATTGATTAAAATAAATTATGAGATATTCAATCACGTTTCTTCATAAGCAACTCTCACATGCTTTGAGTACATTTAGATGACGTTAGATAAAACAGAGCTGATAAAACTATTATTTTAGCTTTTCAATTATACTCAAAATCAATCTTATTGAAGGAAAATCACTATTTGGTTCTCAAGAAACAATACAATATTCACCAGAAAGTTTTGCAACTGGTGTGTACCATAAACTTCTTATAATTTTTTTTACTCCGAAATTTATTATTACATGTTACTCATTTGTTTGTTATCGAACTTTTTTATCATTACATTCTCTTATTGGCTCCATACCTTGATTTTTCCTTTAGTTCATCAATTTTATAAATTAATTTTGATTTTACATGTTAAATCCAAACACTAGTTTGGACTTGGGAAAAATAAAGAGGTTACGTCTCTGTACACACACACACACAGAGGATGAAGTAGACAGTCTGGTAAGGTACACTTTAAAGCTAAGTGCTTACATATAGAGTGGCTGGGGCTGAGGCTGAGGCTGACTACAATAACAGTCCTCAGTTGGCCGGGTTAGGTGGCCAAAAGTCTATGTTACTGCCGGCACCAATCCAAACTTCATTTATTGTTAGATTCTAAAAAAATAAATACATTTAATTATATTTTTGAGCTATATGAAAATGTTTATGGGTCAACATTTACAATAAAAAATCGTTAAGGTTATAATAATTAGAATAAAAGCACCAAAACATAATGCATGCATGTTCTCCATATCCTCCTTAAAACTTTTGTAAGATATTATTTCTTTATTTGAGGTCCAAGTGTAATTCTTCCTACAAATTAAATTATGATGAAGTTGCTTAAAATCACGTTTTTAGTTATGGAGTTGACTCTAAAACCAAATCAGATTCACTATAAGAAGTGAAAACCATCCCAAAGTTTGACTTTTAATAAAGGACAAAAGACTTGGCCCAAAGCTCTTTAACCCGTGATCTCCCTGCAGTACTAGCAATTTGTTTATAAACTCTGTTGGGTTCACGAAAAATCTCAATCTC
This sequence comes from Vachellia collinsii, assembly GCA_006871305.1. Lineage (NCBI taxonomy): Eukaryota > Viridiplantae > Streptophyta > Magnoliopsida > Fabales > Fabaceae > Vachellia > Vachellia collinsii. The sequence goes on from QFDD01001434.1 coordinate 8,575, forward strand.
TAATAATATAATAATTTAATATTCAAGTTGTTGTTAAGTAGGAGGCCAAATTTAATACTCAATAGTATTTTAATCATAAATATTTTTAGTAAAAGCATACGAAAAGAATAACTATCTAGGGCTACTTCCAGTACGGGTGAAACCGTTTTTTTTTTTAGGGTCATATAGCCGATCCTACCAAGAATTGGCTTATAGAGGGAGAAGGGAGGGTGGGCAAATACCTTTTTGTCTTTCAAATTTTAAATTGAAAACGTTTAGATAATTGTACTGTAAAATTTAATTTTAGACTAGTTTCTAAGAAGTTTAGGAGGGAGTAGACTATTTTAAAATCTTAAACTACATATAAACCTTCAAGCACTTGGTTTAACCGGTAAAATTAAAGATTTCAAATTCAAATTACAGGAACACAATAGTATCAAATATTTAGTGGTCTTGCCTAGCTTAATTATATTAATCTGAACCCCGGTAAATCTATCAAACTACAGTAAGGTAAGTTCAGAATTGCACGTTTTACCTAAAAGCATTTTGAAGTGAGATTTCCATGTAGGAGTATTTGTGTCGTTTTCCTTGAAAGAAGAGGAAAAGGGAATAAGAGAAAGAGGTGAAAAAAGTGGATGCAGAAGCTTTTGGCGACTGCAAGAGAGGGGATATCAGGATCATTCAAATCAATGTCCCCAAGCAGACTTCAACAGCAGAATGTGAAAACCGATAAAGTCATGCATCTCTCAGATTCTTTCACCCCAAACAAATCACTGTGAATCCAACTCTCTCTCTCTCTCTCTCTCTCTCTCTCCCTCTCTCCCACTCTTGAAATTCTCACGTCAAGTGAAAATGTTTAGATGTGATGAAATACAGAAATAGATTAGTCTGTATTTTAAATAAAATTACTTCTGTTAAAATGATATATGTGTTGGAGAAAAAAAGAAAGATTTCACAAGTGATGGATATGTGATGATAAATTCTTACATAGAAGATAATAATATATTTATATTACTCAACTTTTATTAAGACTTTTTTCATGATCGCATTTGTTTCTTGGAATTTCATTGTGGTTATCCCTATATTATTCTTGTTTTCTTTTCGTTTAGTTTCTTCTCTTTCTTTCTTTCTTTCTTTTTATTGTTTCAAACATTGTGATATAATATTACTGATAAATTTAAACTTCACTCGAGAAATCATTTCCTAGTTTTGAATTATTTAGAAACTCTCTTATTACATTTTTTTATCTAATGGACTCAAATACATAATTTTATTTAAAATATGACAAGTGAACAAATTGTTTAGTTCATTTCTATTAACTATTAAAAAAAATCAATAAAGTGAAATAAATGATTATTAAAAAAAAATCCTACACCCCACAAAATTTGACATTTTCAAATTATATACATATATACAATTTCCAGGCTACTTATTTCACTTGTTATTTTTAAGATAACAATATGTATAATTAAAAATATTAAAAGCTACATCTATTTATAAGTTATGACAGTGCAGCATATGTCGTACTCTTACGCAATGCATGAAAATCATCATTTTTAAATTTTTAAATTAGTTTTAAAGACCCTTCAAACTTATTTGAATTAACTTTTGAAAATTGACTGTACGCAATCCGAGGTAAATATGTGAGACGAGTTTTATCTCTGCTTGTGTGAAAGTGATTCTAAAGTGTTGGCAAATAAACTAGAGATTTTAATTGCATGAAAATTTTTATTTCCTGACTTAAAAGTTCTATTATTTGGTTTGTATTAATATGAAATAGTATCAAATTTAAGATAATTTAATATGAAATATATCTAATTTAAAAATGTCTAAATTATAGTAATCAATATCAATATGCATAACAAAATATTTATCAACTACCAAGCCAAATTATTCACAAATATATAATACTAAATTATACGACTAATTATTTAAATCATATGTTTTTTTTTCTATATCTATGTATCTTTTTATTGGAAGTAATTTTATTTAAAGAACCATCAGGCATTAAGCGTGGCACCGTTCTTAGTGAAATTTGAATATTAATTTATTATGTTGTGAATGATTAGCTTTTTTATTAGATATAATCCTTGACGGGTAAATCACGTTAAGTGATGTAGTCCTGTTTGTCTGTTTAAAATTTTTTATTTTGCCAAAGTATGGGTTGGGCAATAGTGGGCCCAAAACTGAAGTGCAATATGGGAAGTGAGACCAAATAAGCAAATAGGCTCCCACTCTATATTGGGCTGAAAATGGGCTTCATAGGCCCAAGTAGAGAAGAGTGACGTGGCATCTCTAAAACCAGATAACGTAGTTACACTACCATCGTCCTTCCCTCCAATGCCGAACCAGTGAACTGCTGGCTAAAACCAATCCTCGTCTTCCTCATTTCTTCTCTTCCGATGGCTCTGAATTCGGTTTCGCCACTATCTATCAAATCTCTTCACGTCTCTTCTACTACATCAAGGTCTCATTCAAAACCCTTTTCTCCTGTCTGCCAAATCAACTCAAACACTGGTGAGTACACATAACTGTACATGACTGTATGTTAAATTGGTCCAGTTTATTTAAATCGCAAATGATCGCTTTGATTTTGAGCCACAGAGAGAGAGAGAGAGAGGGAATGAATGGATTGGCTTCTGATGTTGCAGATTCTAAGAAATGGGGGAAACTGGTTTCCGCCACATTGGCGGCAGCGGTGATTTCCTTCGGCTCTGACCTTAGAGCTCTTGCTGAACTGAACAAATTTGAGGCTGAATTGAGGGGTGAATTTGGGATAGGATCCGCTGCCCAGTTTGGGTCTGCCGACCTCAGGTACGTTTCTTGAGGAAATCTGTATTACCTCCTCTTTTATGTCTCATGCGAAACAAGAACTTCTGAAATGTGTTGTTCTTTTTTTTTTTTTTTTTGCAGGAAAGCTGTTCATGTGAATGAAAATTTCAGGTAAATCACCCAACCTGCTCTTGTGATATAGGCAGGACTCTAGCTAGAGGCAAGTATTTTGTGATCGTTTCTTGATAATTGGATTTGATGATTAAAAGTTATTTAACGTTCATAAAATTTTTTTAGAATTAATCTCTATCTGTTCTTGTTTTAGATGGCTCTGTTTTCGCATGATGCAGGGTATTTAGATGCTGAGGTTTACATGAAAAATGTCGATCTTCTATGATTTTTTTTTTTTACTTTTCATATCTTATTAAAAATTATTTAAATAAAGTATTTGAAACTGGCATAATTTGCAATTATCTTTCTTATTTCATGTTAGTGGTGGATGAGTATATTTTAACTCAGCTAATGTTTAACTACAGCTTGGGAAATGACAAGTTAGTAACTTGGCAATTTAGTTTCAGGGACTGTCTTATTTCTAATATTCGTATGAGAACTTGTGAAGAATTTCATATGTATTCTCAAAGAGTCGAAGTTATGAGTGAGAACTGAAAGCATATTTCTATCATTTATCATCTAGATAGTATCTACATTCTACAAGAATGAAAGTAAAAAAGAGAAATGGGGAGAAAATAGGATCATGGGAGAGAAAATTAGAAGTCAATTTTTTTTTTAAAAACAAACAATAACAAAGTATGGGTGTGGATTTAATAGGTTCAAGGTTCTTTTGGGCCATCAATATTTTTTATTTGTGGCCACGAATAGTTTTAAGGTTTAATTTCAAATAATAAGAGGAATCACATGCATAAATTGAGGGAGATGGATAAATGCAATCTTTCCAAATTTCAAGGGATATAGGGACATGATGTCAAATTTGAATTTTCTAAAATTTCAAGGGAGATATCCATGATTTTCACAACCTCAATCTATTGAGGCCCTGCCAATGAATATATTTATACAAGACCAAAACAAGAGTGAAAGATGAAATTGATCTCAATTCAATTTGCCCGTTCTTGATAGATGATAAAGAGTGAAAATTACAGATTGATGTACTATAGCTGTCCTTCATTCCTTCATCAAATGTTCATTCTATACATTTTTAATCATCCTAGCTTCAGCTTGATCGAGCACTAGCAAACCTGAGTGTTTCACACACACACACACACCTTTTACCATTTTAACAAGTGAAAAGACAACTGTATTGTCAATTGAGATATGTCAGCTTTCGTAAGCAATCACATTTACTGCATATTATTTGGAATCTAACAAAGTTGGAATTTAGCTTAGTCCTGTATTTATGATCATTCTAAATGACTGATACAGAAGAGCCAATTTCACAGCTGCTGATATGAGGGAATCTGACTTCAGCGGTTCAACTTTTAATGGTGCATATCTTGAGAAGGCTGTGGCATACAAGGCAAATTTTACAGGTATATACTGCTTTTTGTAAATCCAAAAGGTTGTGACTTCATCATCACATTTGAATGGCTTCCCAAGAATCATTGCTTCATACATACATTCATACGTGTGTGTGTGTGTGTGTGAATGATTTATTCATCTGTTATAGAAATGCCCCAATAACAAAGGTGTAAAATAATAATAAAAAAAAGTAATATGAGTTTGCGGTGTGGGATGACGTAGGGGAAGCCTATCTACCAGGAAGTATAAATACAAAATATAGTCAAGAAACTTGATGATATTGCTTAAGGCTTGTTTGGTTCATGCTCTCTCCAAATTAGTAAAGGAATTATGCTGAGTAACAGAGATAGTAACATATCTTTTGTGATCATCATAAAAGCTTTAGTTTACTTTATCGTATGGTAGAACTTTTTCACCCAGTGTAAAGGTCGGTCAAAAACAGAGTTTTGTTCCTTGAAAGTTTTTCAAATTTGTACTAAGCTCTGTTGTCTCTTCCTTGTTAATTCCATTCATGTAGAAAGAGGTACTGGGCTGTCTTTGAGAATAGATTGGGGAGTACTTCAATAATGAAATGTTGAAGGAATAGGCCGAGGGGGAGACTAAGTGAGGTTAGACACTTGGGTTAATTTAATGGACATAAGAGAATTTCAATTATTGACTCTTGTCCTAAATAATGCTTGAATATTCAACAATTTCGTGTTTGCACTCTTTTATATATAGTGTGCTTCTAAGTTCTATTACCCAACAATGAATTATCAATGACTATATAAATTTGGTTTTGGTATTCTGCAGGCGCTGATTTAAGTGATACATTGATGGATCGAATGGTAAATTAATCATTCATTAGATTTTTAGTTTTGTCAATGTTCTTTCATATTAAGTTAATCATCTGACTTCATGGCGTCCCTAGGTTCTCAATGAAGCCAATCTCACAAATGCTATTCTAGTTAGAACAGTCCTCACACGTAGTGACCTTGGAGGTGCCGTCATTGAAGGAGCTGACTTTAGTGATGCTGTTTTGGACCTTACCCAGAAGCAGGTAACACCATTGACCGTACTTTCACTGTTAGGAACATAAGTCTTAACCTTCCTTGTACTAATGATTTCTGTAATACTATATCTGATAATAGATATAGGAGTTAGACTAAAGGTTCACCTTGTTCTTAAATATGAGATGTCAATCCACTGTTTCTTTCATATTTATAATTTTCTTTGAAAATATCTCTATTTATTATACATATTAAGGGGATTTCTATGAATGGATGGTTATAATGAACATGATTAAAAAAAGTATTCAAGGGAAACTAACACACATTTGTTACAAATAACTAACTTAAGTAATTTCCTTAATATTTACAAATTAGTTATCTAACTCACAAATTAGTTATTTAACTCTTATATTAAGGATTTACTTGCCAACTTATCCATGTAATGAGTAGACATGGATTCCTATTTCTTATGTAAAGTGACTAATGGAAGAATCCATTACAAGTGATTTGAAATGTGCTAATAGCCGGTTTCTGTTCATGCTGGTTCTTTACTTGGGCACTGATATTTAATGAATCAGTTAATGAACAGCACACTTTGCTTTGTGTAGGCTCTATGCAAGTATGCTAGTGGTACAAATCCTGCAACAGGAGTAAGCACGAGAGCGAGCTTAGGTTGTGGGAACAAAAGACGAAATGCGTATGGTTCTCCATCGTCTCCATTGTTAAGCGCCCCCCCTCAGAAACTGCTTGATCGAGATGGTTTCTGTGATGAAGCAACGGGTCTTTGTGATTCAAAATAGTTCTTTGGAGCGCCGAGTGTTGTTAAGATGCGCCAATATACATTTTGTGTACATACTCATGTATTATTAGAGATGCTGGGTTTTTCAGCAACACATCCACTGTAAGATTGGTATACAATTAATTATTGTAATTGAAACGAAGTTGAAATCCTTGCACTGTCGTTCATTGAAATACTTGTTAATTTTCTGTTAAATCTTTTCCATATGTTTTCTTATTTTTTATAGGCATATGTTTCCTCTTATTGAAGGTAAGACAATCTTGTTTGAGGTATTTGTGTGGTATTAAAATGGATATTTGAACATTAGATTATTAAGTTGCCAGGAATCAACCTCTTTTCACTAAACCTTATCTTGTTAATATTTTATATTTTAAAGTATATGTATCCTTCAACTGGAGGTAATCATATTCAAGACATTATTAAATACCAAATTTAGATACCTCTCTCAGTAAAAATTTGAATTTTGATGCACTATGTCATGAAGAATTAGCCCATTTGTTTAGATCCACCGGTTGGTGGTTAGTATTTCATATATGTTCACTTGAGCAGGATTTTGATTTTTTTTCACTGAGTTGCCGTTGTTTATGCCCAGTTTCTCTTTGCTGCATGGAAAGACACAGACAAGTAGAGGCCACTCAACCTCATAAGCCCTTCTTTCTTTTGTCCTCATATTTTCTGGAGTAGGCCTCGGGGTGAATTTAATGTGAGTTACGGTATCCCCATGATACATACTAGTGTGATGAAATCTGAACTATTCAAATTTAATTTGGATGGTTCAGATTAAAAATTTTAACTAAAAAACACTTTCTGATCAAGATTGATCAGTGGAAAACACTTTCAATATGTATCTATCGAAGTAAAAATTTATTAAAAATATAATGCTTAAATAGAATCTGGGTAATCTAGTTTTAATCTGAATGGTTTAGATTTAGTTGAAATTCATCTAAGTTGCTGTGTTTGTGAGATAGATTACCCAGATAATAGACTTGTTTGGGAATCAAATCCCAAAATCACTTTTACGCAAGTTGAGATAAAACTCTTTCACATACTTACCTCGGATTTAGTTGATGGCTAAATTATGCTTATAGCTTCTCGGTCTCTTGAGAACCTCATCTTCCCCATTGATCTCCCTCAACTATATACACAGTCTTCCAATTTGCGTTCTTCTTTCTTTTAGTATTTTTTTTTTAAAAGAATAGTAATTTTTTTTAGCATTCTTAAAAGTTTTATTTTCTAGCATTCTCTTTTTGATCCATTTTCTTCTTAGTTTTCCCTCCATCCAAATATAGAGTATAGAGTAAAAGACAAGATACCAGGTGAATATTTAGTGCACATGGGTCATTTATCCAACATACAGAAGCTTGATATAATCACCTCGTGTATCTCTCAGAATAATTAACACAGTCAAGATATCACATATGGTTGGGTTTTCGGTGGATAAATACATGTATTATTATCATCATCTGCAAATTAATAATACTAAAGATTAATTAAGACACACATGATTAAAGGAAAAGCGAAGGCAGTAACTTGCAAAGTGTATCATGTGAAATCAGATCCCTTTTATTGAGCCTTATGAAGTGGTGAGTGCTTCACTAAAATCCGTTAAACTTTCTGTACGCATTCATTCTATGTGATGATATAAGAAGAGAGTCCTTAGAAGCGAAGCTCAAATCAGAAAGAAAAGCAACTTTGCGAGCCGATAAATATTGCACAGAGAGAGAGAGAGAGAGACCAGTGATGCTCTCGCAACAATGTTGCTTGCTCTTTACTTGATCCCTCGTTTGAATTTGTAAAGGACTTTCTCGTAATTTCACTCAGAAACCCTTTTGAAATCTAACCCAGAGGAGAAAGGAATGAAACATAAATAATGAGCTGAGAATCTGTTGTCCCCTTTACGGCTGTTACCAAGACATTGGAATTATAAAGTGTCGTGTTGGCGTGACATGTGTTTTATTAATTTGGTGCATCTTTTGAGAGTTTCATTGGTATTGTTTTGTGTTTGGGACCACCATGCATCAACTGAATAATATGCTTTCTTGTTTATACACAAATTTTGCCTTTTCCATGAATTTAATGAATTTTTTTTATTTTTACCTTTAATAAATTGCATGTTTCTTTCTCTTTTTTTTCCCAAACTTATTTTCTCTCCCTCAATTATCATCTTCACAAATAAAGGCATGTTTGGAATAAAAAAGTTATATTTCTTAAACTTTCATTGCTATTAACTAATTTATTTAACATAATTTTGGTAATTCTTGCTTATAAAAAAAAAGGAGGCATCGAGTAACTTCATGAATGATGATCTAGGCCTGAAATATTAATACCCACTTCTTCATGTGCTTTCGTCTCCGCAAAGTTTTCTCTCTATCGATCATAATTTTGCTGCCTCCTCTCCCACTTTCACATCAATACTACTTTATAATTGTTTCTACTTTTCATTCAAATCACACACACACACACACACACATATATATATATATATCTGCTTCCTCCCTCTAATTCTACGTATTATTGCCAATTTGTTTTATCTTATTATACATAAGTACTAACTGTATAATTACCAACAGTGTATACACATACATTCCCTTTAATTTGCATGTACACATAGAAATTAGATAACTAGTTTTTCAATTTAAAATATAAGTCACTTCCAATCATATCATACAAGAATCAGTAGAAAATGTAGACTCTTCATTAAATATATTTTAAATTGAAAAATTTCTTCACTTTTCTCCTATTCAAATTTGTCTCATTTCTCTCATCTTTCTTGATATCCAATGTATGTCACCAATAAATAGAGGTAAAATTAGAGAATGGGAATTAATAATTCTTTATGTGACTAATATTATGGACCAAAGATTTCTTCTTGAAGGCGCCCTGTATTTTTCGGAAAGGAGGGAGCAATTGACAAAGATTGAAAAAAAAATAAGTTTAGTTAGTTATCTATAAAAAAAAATGTGTATAGGTTTTATTAAAGTGACCATTTTAATTATTTTGTAGTAGAAACTACATATATATTTTCTTAATTGAAAATCCTCTTGATCTATGCAATCAATGGAGAGAGTTTATGAAAAAAATTATAAATTTGAGAGATAATTAAAACATTAAGATTTTATATTTAGCTTTTGAAATTATTATTTCAAAAGAAGAGTAGCCAAACAGTGATCTAAAACTTTAAATAACTTATAACTCTTAAAACCATGATTTTAGTAATCAAGCAAGCCAAACACTCTTTTTTTCTCCACAATATACTTTGGCAGGAAACTATAGTGTTTTGTTTTTTGGGGAGGGGTACAATGGGTTATTTTTTCCTACATTTTCTTAAATTACTCTTCAAAATCTATTTTCCAACATTATTTTTATCACTTTTTCTTCAAAAGTTTATCAAAACACAGAGTAACTCTACATTTAGTACCAGGGAAGTAGAAAGCTACATACATTAGATTAAATAAAGATTAAGCTAATACCGTATTGCACTGGCTAAAGGTATACGCACGTACGTATGTATATATACACTCATTCCTGCAACAGTATACGTGTGTGTGTGTGTGTGTGTGTGTGTGTGTTCTGTATGGTACAGAAAGGAAGAATAATGATTGTTGGATTTTGCTCTTCCTGTATTCCACTCAACTTGCATGTCATCATGACGATCCAAAAGAAACGAGTTCGAGACAAGGGAGAAAGTATCTGAATGTATTATGTATATACGTCGAGCAATAATGATGAATCTTAATTAAGAATTGTTTTCGAGGACTAAAATCAAAAGGCTCTTTTTGTAATTGTGATTAAGACAAAAGGAATATATATATATATACATATATATTAAATAAAGGGACAGAATTATAATGAAGGAGGAGGAGAGTTGTGAATCCAGGAAGTATGGAGGTTTGGGATTTGGGGGACTAATAAAGAAGAAGCAGGCTAATGATGTCGTAGGTTTAAGGTTCACATGGGTTATTAATAATGTTATCTTACTCAGCAAACAACACAATATATATATATATATTTTAATTGCTCTAATTATTCAGCCACGCTACTGTCCCACATGAGACATCGCGCATGGTCCTCTTGTTCTGGATTTCAGAGCCGACATAAGTCAAGTCTCTCTCTCTCTCTCTCTCTATATATATATATATATAAATCTATATATTCTCACCAACGGTGTTGGCTAGGTTGAGTAAAAATAACTCCATGCATGCTTAGAGAAAATGTTCTGGTTTGAGCTTTCTGAATGAAACAAAAAATATCATACCATGTCCAGAAAACTATCTTGTATTTTTATTTCAATTCTGACTTGACTTAAATTCAAAGCTAGTACAGTTACTGTAAGTATGTGGTAGAAAAATGGCTATATTGCATTTAGAAGAAGACACACAAACACACACATGGTTTGAGCCTAGCTAGAGTGGTGGGGTGTGTGTGTGTGTGTGTAAATATGTATAGAAGTCAAACAAGCTAGCTAGGTAGGCTAAATTTGTAAAAAGGGCTTGGAATTCCCTTTTGAGCCATGCATGGAGAATTATCGTTTTGTCAAGCATGCTGGTGGTTTCTATCTCTTTCTGTGTGAGACCTTATTAGCCAAGGGTTGAAACATGAATGATAATTTTGAAGGGAGCACGCTTAATGATTGTGTCGTGTGTGAGTGTGCCATTGCTTAAAAGGAAAATTCAAAGAGTTTTGACTCTCACCACCAGTTCATTACTCATTCCTTCCTTCACATGATATTATTTTGCACTCGATGATTATTATCATCGATAACTCTTGTTTCCCTTCAATTACACTTCCTCATATATTCATTAATTAGCTGTTTTAAGATATTTTCTTTAATGTGCCTCTGAGTCAGCAATATATACACACACATACTTAGAAACCAAATCCAACAAGCTCAAACACGTATGTGCACTCCTCCATTGGCCACCACGGTTCTTCATCAGATAACTCAGAAGAAATATATCAAGTGGTTGAAGCATGTTCGTGTTTCATTCTGTACCAGAGAAGGCACGTTCTTCACATACATACAGGTAATTAGAGTTTGATTTAAAATGCTAATGTTTTACGGAACCTGATAGAGTAGGCCATGTTACTGAAACTTCCAAGAATCTCACTTTGCAGTTTGAACATGAAATCATCTTTGGTAAAACTCAATCTGGAAATAACTCAATTGATGTGTGTGTGTGTGTGATGAATAATGCCCAAGTAATTAGATATAGTTGTCCCTAGCTAGCATGCAATATGATCTTATTCCAAGCGACCAGTTAATTGACTAGCACAGTCTTCATCCCCAGGGAATGATAACAATGACAGACATTGGAAGAGCTGATTTACTGGGGATTTAATTCAGTATGATCTAATTCGAGTTCTTATTAATTTTCACCATTATTGTTGAATTATATAATTGCTTGTTTTCCATCATCTTTAGTTTAGCTTATACACAGCAGCATAACACCGACCAGTACACACAATACCCGAACGATCTTTTTATTGTCCACCCCCCCCCCCACCCCAACCAAAAAAAAAAAAAACACCGAAAAAAATTAACATTTTGGTTAGGATCATCACGAGGTGTCCTTACATTCTGATGAGGCCTCGGTTTGACATTATATATAACAAATAGATAAAGTGTTATTTTACTAGTATTATTTTTCCCATTCTTAATTCGTGGTGCTTAAATTAAAAAGCTTCTAGTTACATGTGAGATTAGTATACGTACTGCTTGCTCGGTTTCAGATTCATCTGTAAATTGTAATCAATTCAAATATTTCTGCTTGTAACCACAGAGAAAGTGACTATATTAATATAACAAATTTATTGGACAAATGAGAATCTTTTACTGTGTTTATATCTTTAATTATACATACTATATGGTTGGAGACGAACTTAATTATTTTGTAGGGTGAACCAGCATGGTAATCTCAACGGAATGGAAATCTCATTCCATAATATGCAATAATTGTGATATGTAACATTGCTAAATATCTCCTTGTTATCAATATCCTTTAGGACTATCTTCTTTCTTTCTTTTTCTTTTTTTTTTTAAATAATAATGTTTGTTTATTCAAGGGCATAATACATATTTCACATTTATGAAATCAATTTTTTTTTTTACTTTTATTATTTCATTCCATACATCTTCCATGTCGTGAAGAGATATTCGTCTTGAGGATGAGATATCTTTGATTACATAGCAGGATTATTTGTTACATAAAATTAAACAAATTGATCAATGTAAACCTTTCCTCACCCTTAGAATTAATTCTCTCTTATGATATTACTCTATCATTCAATTCTAAATATATGAGCTAAATAGGGGCATTATTTTGATCCTAATAATAATTCAATTCACTTTGTCTCTTAAAATTTATAATTTCTTCTTTAATGTATTTCTACTTATTGCACATATCATCAAGGGAATTTCTATCAAGAGATAGTTCTAATGCACATGATTAAAAAAATATGTTAGAGTAAGCAATACATATTTGTTATAGACAACTAATTTCAGTAATTTTTTAATATTTAAAAATTATTTAACTCATATATTGAATTAATTATTTACCACTATCACTCGCTCATTTTCCAAAAATACTCCAGTCTTCACCATCCACAAGAAGCCTTGTTATATTTATTTATCTGTTAGGATATCTCATAAACATATGAAATTTATCCATAATAACGATAGCAATAAAATAACACCGTCAGAGACAGAGTATAAAGTTTTAAAAATGATCAGATATGTTATGTACGTAAAATAATTAAAAAAAGCTTGGTATATTTTCCAAAAAAAAATTTCAAATTATATGACAATTTTATAAAAACAATACAAACTATAACAAATAGCTGAAATACAGAAAAATCTCTCGATTCCAATGAATATTTAGATGATTAATTAATAGTTTTATATTTTAGACAGTGAAGAGTTTTGACTAGGTGATTGTATAAATTATAAGTGTATTCATTTTTATCACTTGGAGTGATTGCAAATTTACCAATTAGCCAAAGGCTACCGTAACCTTATCATCTCATTGCATTTAGGTTCACATTAAGTCTTCAGAATTGGTGCTTAAACTTTGCAATGCAGGAAAATCAATTGATGAATAATTTCAGCCACCAATACGTATTCGTGGGAGCTTATACGTACGTACATATATAGAATAGAAGGCAGAAAAAATAAATGGGAAACAAAAACTTGATAGAAAATAAAAATACACAACTTCTGAATTATATTCCCACAGTTACTACTACATATGCATCGACAGTACTGGACCCCACAGTTTACACAGAAGCACTAATTTATTAGCCTCACATATATAGAGGCTAGCTAGCTATAGGCATATTATATATATAATGCATCTATCTCTGATGATGGCCCAGTGTATATAGGTAGAACCATTGGCCACCAGAGATCTAAACATCCAACTATATATAGGGTCTTATTATGTACAGAAACTTATATGGATGGAGCAACACTGTACTTAATTTTGCCAACGTTAAACTGAAATATCCTATAATTAATTAGCTAGTATGCATCATGATGGATATTATAAGAAGTGAGTGTGTGTGTAAAAAGTGTATGATGTGTGTTTGATGGATCACTTCCATAGTTGAATGTTGCAGGTGGTGGTGGTGGATGCTGTTGCAAATTCCTGCTCCAACTCCGACGTCGACCTCGTTGACTGATTCTGATCCAACATATTATTATTAACTTGCTGCTCATCATGATCTGTGACATTAGCAGCAGCAGCAGCAGCATTATTATTGTTGGTTGTTGTTTCCTCCTTGGAATTAGCATGATCTTGACTGAGCTGAGAAGCAACAAATTTGTCAAACACCCTCCAATCAGTAATCACTTGATCATCGTCCACAACAACTGGCTGATCATAAAACGACGCCGTCGTGTTCGTGGTCATCGTGTTTCTGTGCGGATGATCAAAGGCAATAGTACTGAAGATGGTGGAGGGGAGGAGCTTATTAGGGCTTTCAAGCTGAGGGAGTTGGAGGAAAGCAGCATCGTGGGGGAGATTATTGATGTTGCTGTATTGGAATTCAAACTCTTGCTTGCATGATGCATTATTATAGTAAGGTGATGCAGAAATATTATTATTAGAACGACTCGAAGGAGGAGATTGATGATGATCAAGCTCTTGCATGAAGGAGGCTGCTTCGTCCACGTACCAACATGGTGATTCATATTCTCCCACTTTCCTCATTGTCGTCATTCTCTTCTTGAACACTCTGCACACCACCCACCCTTCTTCCTGCAGACATTCTCTTAAGGATTATATAGGACTATCATAAGAAAACAATAGACTAATTACCACTTTTTGATCGTTAATGTATGATCTATTTACCTAATATTATCTGATTAAATTAAAGATGTTAGTTAATATGATTTGTGGTTTTTTTTGGCTAAAACACCTTAGTCATCTTCCTTAATTCCTTCCCTTTGGCCCCTCTTACTTGATTATTGTTGCTAGAAAGTTAATATAGGTAATTTGGGTAAAAGTTAGAAATAAATCCTACACTAAGGACTAGATGAGTATATTGGATTCTTATAGAATCATTAATCATAGCTAGGTATGGAGTTTTGGGACGGAGTGTTATAACTATGATAGTTTGGGATATAATAAGAGCACTTCATAAACTTATAGAGGATATCAAATTTAGGACTATAAGAAGAAAAGCCTCGGTAGTGTTAAAAGATTAATTTATTAAAGACTTACAATTGACCAAGTTTATTTTCAATTTATTCGTCACTATTATATCTAAGCCAGCTAGCTCAAATTATTTAAGTTGGATCATATAAACATTGAGTTGACATCTTTTTTGTGATAATTGATTTATATTGTAATTCATGGTCTATTTTTCCTTTTATTTACATAAATCACGTATCTTTAAGCTGTTATAAGACAACACAAAGTTTGATAGTAAGGGGAGTATACTGTATTTGAAGGCTTTTGAGTGACTGAGTCATTAAGTTTGTGTGGGTAATTGCAAGGATCCAGAATTTAATTATTGACTAAATGGTTTAAATGAGACAGGTACTAATTAATTTAGGCTTGAATGTTGACTTAAGTTTGTGTTTCAGCTATATATGGTTATTTATTTATTGTCTCTTCAAGCTTGTGAATCTAATTGCCTCAAATCAAACCAGCTAGATACCATTGTACTACTACTTTCTCATATCCTTAATATAAGAGTTAGAAACTAATTTGGAGATATTAAAGAAATTAATTATAATGGTTATTTGTAATAAATATGAGTTGATTTTCTTAAAATATTATTTTTCATCATGATTGCCATTGGATGAAAAACCCTAAATATATATTCAATCAATAGGATACTTTGGGAGTGAAATTATAAAATTTAAGAGACAAAGCAGATTGAAGTCTTATATTTAGAATCAAATTTAATGTCCAACCAGTTTTTATATTAAGAAATTGGAGGGAGCACTATTTATAGTTTTCATTTAAAAGTAAAAGATGATTCATGTTAATGGTCAATACTAAAAACACAATCGTTGGAAAAAGGACTAAAATGGAAGAGAAACTGAAGAGAATTTAGATATATATATATAGAGAGAGAGAGGGAGGGAGACAAAGACTTGTACTTACCTGAGGGGTTGCATTTTCATTAGTTTCAAGGCGATACTCATGCATGATCCAGTCAGATTTCTGGCCATTAGGGGCTCTTCCCTTGTAGAACACAAGAGTCTTTCTCATTCCAATCAGGCAATGCCTCGAATAGATCGCTTTGTCTCTCCCTGTCGCCTTCCAGAATCCTGCTTTTGTCGCTCTGTTTGTTCGAGTTCCCGTCGGATACTTCTTATCCTTATGGCTGAAGAAGTACCACTCATTTTGCTCCTCGCTACCTATTCTGCATAGTTCTGTTCAAACATTCAAAGGTCAATTCACACTACAAAAAGAGTGTATTGCTCAATCTTATACACACACACACACACTCAAGTTCGTTCATAATTATTCAAGTTACCTTGAAGATCCCATGGCTCAATTCTGTAGAGATCAACGTCTTTGATGACATCAAGATCAATCCTTTTGGAAGCTACCTTCTTCCTAAGGTAGTAATCGACCAGTTCTTCGTCTGTCGGATGGAATCGAAACCCCGGAGGAACATGTGTAAATGTGTTCATGTCCGCTGCTTTATGATAATTTTCAAAGCCTGCAATATTTGATATTATATAGCACAAGAAAAATGAGCATTATATTACTTGTTGTTGTGAAACATATTTACACACGTACGCACGCACGTAATTCATTTTATTTACAGAACTCATCACATATTATATATATTCAATAACGTCTGTCCTATAATATTGCTACAACAAGACTGAAGTGTTGTTTGAGTTATTAATCTCGTCATTTTCAGAAAGAGAGGAGCTAATAAAAAAAACTTCATCTTAATTTACAAATATAAAGATTGGTTCTATTAAAAAAAAAGAAACATTATCATTAATTATTTGATATCTCACATGTGTGTGTGTGTGTTTCACTGGAATATTTCGACGGATAATCAAGGCAACGATATGTCTACATCATATGACGCCTAACTGATATAAACCGATACCAGCTGAGGCCTTAAAAGAAAAAAGAAAGAAAATTAAAGGTAGAGAGAGAAAGAAGAGAAGATGGAGAGTGAAACTACAAAAGAGAAAATCATAACAAAACATTAAACTAATAATAGCAAAACAAAGAATAATCTCTTCTTTCATGAAGAAAAGAGCAAAATTAAACCACATTCTATATGTGTGTGGTATACAAGATAGAGGTTGGAATATATATATATATATATATATCTGTATGTATGTACACTAATTCGTGTAATGTAATTATGTATACCTATATGAATCGTCATAGTGATGTTGTATAATATATATATATATAATCAATCGATCAAACATTTTTCAGACGTAAAATAAAACATGACTTGGAACTCAGAATTGAAGCAGATTTGAGAAGGGGGAAAAACATTTTCACCTGTCTGTGTGGAGAGACAAAAAGGTCTGTTGAACTTAATTAGTATAAAACAAGATTAATTAATGATGTTAGGTGTAAATCACAAAAAAAAAAAAAGATGATGAGGGGAAAAGTGGAAGCAAACATGATACAGAGAGGTTGGTGTGTATGTTGATTAGATATCTAATATCTACAACCGAAACTCAGATCAAAGTCATATCAAAGATTCTCTATAAACATACTTAGCATTAATTTGACTAGGGCTTCTCTCTTGTCTTTAAGTTGTCTGTTGGACTTAACCCTCTTTGTATTTGACTCGCAACAACCATGGTCATTATTCGTAAGCACGTGCTTATATTTTTAACTCTACAACATTTTGCAGAAGATAGTAAATAAGTAGAGATGATGAATCACGAAGAGAAAACCCAGATGATGCAAATAGAAGAAGAGAGAGAAGAATGTGAGTGTGTGTAAAGAGAAAATAACGACCTTGATAGGTTGCTGCTGTCCGAAGAATGTAATGACTCCAAATAGAATTGTTGAGCAGATCTGATGAGAAACAACTTCTCTCTGCAAAGCACTAAATCATAGGATAGATATGCTGGAAGAGAGGAACTTTTTGAAGCTGCCTTTGCAATTGCATCGACAAGCTTAATAATAGCTTGGTGGAATCCAACATAAACAGACAAAAATAAACACAAAAGCTCACGGAAAGAAAGAAAGGAAACACACAAGAAGAAGAAGACAAAAAGAAGTGGGAAAACTATATGAAAAGTGATGGTTTAATTTCCTCGGGAATTGAGCTGATGATGAGTCTTGTTCGTTTTCAAGTACTAGCTAGCGAGCGAAAGAGAGAGAGAGACATCCGATCCCGAGAAAAGATTCAAAAGGAGAAGGTAACTAAAAGCTATGTGTCTAAGGTTTTTCAGGAATGGGAAATAGAAGATGAAGCAGCTAGGGTTAAATAGCTAGGAAGAAGCAACACAGCTCAATGAAGAAGAAAGTATATGATATGAGAACCCTAATAAGCCATATCCTTCTCATGAGTTTCTATCTCTTTCTCTTGGTGAGTTTCAGAGAAAGAGAGAGATGTGTGACTGTAGCACCACCCACCAGCAACTGATGGAGACACGCCAGAGAGAGATGAAGAGAGATTGAAGGAGATAGATCAGAGAGAGAGAGAGAGAGATCAAATGGTGATGAAGACGAAAGGGGAGGGTCTTTAATAAATGACAAAACTAGTAATATAAATAAATAAATATAAAAGTATAGCTAGGGATATATAGTAGTATAATGATGATGTAATGTGTATAATGATGATGAGAGAGGCAATTGACAGAGGATATTTTTTTGTTTTTGTTTTGGTGGTGGTGACTCTTATATGTTACAACATATCCATCTTTAATATTATATATATATTGCCTCCCACCTAAACTTACTCACCTTAGCTTCTTCTATCTTCTTCACTGTATAGCCTCAAAATCACCTTCTTCTTCTTTTCGTTTTTTGCCCTTCTCGAGTCCACACACTGCGTGGTGTACACGATCAGACTTAATTAATT
>QFDD01001435.1:0-24101 GCA_006871305.1 Vachellia collinsii
TATATTTTACTTTGTATGTCTCTGTGTTCTTGTTCAATCGGATTGGAAGTGGTCATTGGCAGGGCGTGTTGTCTGTGTTGGGCTCAACTGCATATGACGTGTCCGTTGGCGTAACTTGTCGATTTTTATTCGTTGGTGTGTCCCCTCGCAGATCGTGTGAATTGTCTGTAACTGCACATGCAAAATTCAGGTGTTTACTGCTGGTAAAATAAAATAAAATAAATAAATTCAGGTGTTTACTGCTGGTAAAATAAAATAAAATAAAATAAATTCAGGTGTTTACTGCTGGTAAAATAAAATAAAATAAATTTAGCTTATCTGTAGCTCATGACAAGGATTTTTTAACAGAACTAGTATGGTACCCGTGCATGTGAATATATTGTCTGTTCTGTAGTATTAGATAATTTAATATAATCAAAATTACTAACTTTTCTCCTTAAAGGAAGATCTAATTACCTTTTTGGAGAGATTAAAAATGTTAAATAAATTACTTAATGATAATATACATTCTGAAATATTTATATTTATTATTAGATTATATATCAGTGTATAAATCAGGAAAATTAGTTTGAAAAATAATAATAAATGTGTGAATAAACTTTTTTAATCTTCTCAAAAAAGTTAACAGTCTTTTATAATAAGGATTATAGGTAGTATTGGTTACCATTCAAATATTTAGTTCAAGAGACCGGATTACTGATTACATATTATAAAAAGATACCAGATTACCAAAAAAGAAAAAACACTCTTATATCTCAGAAGATTTTTCTCTTTTTCTTCTTATAAACAAATCTCCACCCTTAAATCAAATAATTGGTAATATAGATTTAGTATTTTAAAAAATATTATTATAATACTTTATAAGTTAAAATTTTATTATCTTGTATATGCTGCACTTATAATTCATTTAGATTCTGATATATTAAATAAATTTATTTATATTTATAGTAATAGTTTTATAAAATATAAAATTTAAACCATCCATTTCTTTTTCTTTTGATTTAAGAATATAAATCTTTTTTTTAGGGGAAAAAAAAGGATAATGATTTTTCCAGAGAAGCTTTCACGGGTGTTCGTCATTATTGTCTCAGTATTTTTAATCATTTTTTTCCGTGTCATGTCTAAGATCTCTACATAAAATTGTCCTTCCGTGAAGTCAGCATCAAGTAGACTTACTCTGACTTTTGTTAATGATGATCCCAAAATGTGTGTGTCTATAATTGACAATTGTCCTACGTTATGCACGTAGTAAAAAGGCAAAGATGAATCCGAAGGTGAGATTATGATCCGTAGGATAAGAACAGTCAGACCATTATTGCTACCACTTAATTAATCTGCCTCCATAATTATATGTTTCTCCAATTCAGTCACAAACAATCATGTTTTAAGACTTCGTTTTTGTTTGACAACTTCTTTTAAAGGTTTACAATGTATTTTAGGTTTAAAATATATTAACTTATAAACTCCAGCATTTGATAACTCTTTCTTTTAAAATAGATTATGAATAAAAAATTTTTAACAGAATACATCCTAAATCTAATGTTTATCCAAACATAAATACATTATGTGACAAAAATCATTTTTCAAAATGTATTCAGGCCAATGGTTATTCTCTCAATGGTTTTCCAAACGAACACGAAATCTGCTAGACTCATCAATGTTGAGCTTAAATACATAATAAGAGCATTTACTTTAAGCTTCAACATTTGGAGATGGATTGTTAAGAAGTGGTGGAGATGCTAGAGGAAGATTGTATCAAGTGTATAATTCTTGGATAAAAGATAACCAACATACAAAACCCTTGTTGGAGATCGGAACAATGTGGTTCTACGATCTTTCCGGTCTTATATTTAATGTTCTTGAAATAAAGAGTAAATGGATGAAAGTAATCTGAAAGTTTTCACACATGGGCATTGTGCACTTGAAACTTTTCGACGGGCCATTTACGATCCGGAAGTTTTAAAAGAGGGCAATTTTTCCCTTTCATTAAATTGCCAAACGGTCAACCTTTAGTTGACTAATATATAATGTAGATCAATTAGTCAACTTTAACAGTCAAAATTAGAGTTTTAAGCGGCAAATGTAATATTACCCCATTTTAAAAACTTTCGGGTTTAAAATGGCCCATCAAAAACTTCCGAGTGTTCAATGCTTATTGGAGAAAACATTTGGATCATTTTTGCCACTTCAACTTAAAATAAATGTTAGAAGATGTAAAGGTTAAACTTTATAATTGTTTGAATTTTATTTATTTAATAAACCATGCATT
Source organism: Vachellia collinsii (assembly GCA_006871305.1). NCBI lineage: Eukaryota > Viridiplantae > Streptophyta > Magnoliopsida > Fabales > Fabaceae > Vachellia > Vachellia collinsii. The sequence continues at coordinate 2,270 of QFDD01001435.1, forward strand.
TGGCAGGTGTCCAAAATGTTTTTATTATCAATAAATAAATATATATATATATATAATCAGAGGTGCCTCGCAGGGATGTTGACAAATTGGAAAAAAAAATCGATATTTTTCTAAATTTCTTCATAATTCAAAGTTTTGTATTATGATGTGGATCATAATTCAAACCATAATTTTGAAGTCAGTATTAGGCTACCAGCTTTGACAATATACATTCAAAAAGTCAATACATGTTTAGGAACTTTGTTTATGTAACCCAACTAACTTGAAACTGTAAGAGATAGAAACTGATGCAAGATAGTAATTGTTATCTATTTATGACAATGTGGGTAGTAGTGAATTGGGAGGGGTTTTCATTCTCCATATGAAAAAAATAATGAAATAACTTAATTCAATGCTGTATAGACAATTCAACTAGCAACTAACAAAAAAAAAATAGAAATACATAAATTTTTGGACCCACACCATATTTCTCTCTCTGAGGAGAATTTAAGATATTGAATTAGTGATGAAGCAACAACAACATTAGTGACACCATATACTGATATTTAGGTTCAAATGATGCCTCTCATGTGTAGCATTTAATTCAAATCTTTTAATTTGAAGCATCGAAGTTCAAAATATGATCAGCAGCTCCATTTTCAGCCAATATCAAATTAGTAACGCCGTTGGAGTCTTTATTCCTATTTGTTGATCCAATTGACATTTGCTTTGTTACTGCCTCTTACACAATCCCTTTTAAATGCTTTTATAATTCTCTTGACTCTTTCAATTATCATTTGAAGTTGATGTGCTAGCTTGCTGCATCACATCATATACTCTTATATTTGCATGCATAGGTGCCCCACATTCATTAGAGAAGAATGAAGAATCTTGGCTTTCTACATGCATGGGACTAAAAGGAGGCTGCACACTTCATTTTATTCGCAATTTAGGTGTAAAACTAAAAGTGGGAGAGAGAACAAATCATCCAACCTTATTTAAAGGCCAAAAGAAGGATTTGGGGTGCCTAAGGCCTAACCCATCTTTAATGCATTTCAAACTTTGCCGTCTTTCTTAATGTTTTATTTTAGTTTCTTTTTATCATTAGATTCTACATAAAATGAATAGTATTTTGACATCTTATAAACAAAAAAAGTCCATCTTTCAGATTTTTACGATTTTTGAAAGGAAGATAATCTAAATTAAAAGGAAATTACACGATTTCAAAGTATTTTTTTAAGAAAAAATTCATAAAACATTGAAAATTGCACCATTTTTTATTCATAAAATATCAACATGTCACTTATATTATGTAAAATCTAGTGATGAAAAGAAACTAAAATAAAACATTGGAGAAGGTAGAAAAATTTGAGAGACTTTAGACAACTCAAATCCATCAAGGAGATAGGAATGAGCTGTAGGTGGGGTAAAAGGAAGGTAGGCATCTCAATGAAAATAATATTCCATCACAGTTAGGTTGAGGACTTTGGCACGTTATACACTTTGTCCTTTACGCGAGTCCCATTCTTCAACTTATCCGCCAGAAATTAGAATTCCACAAGTCTAACTCCCGCCAACTTTAATAAATCAAATGATACGTAGAGAAGTTTAAATTTGAATTACGGATCGGTTGCATGTGCAGATAGTGTATCTATTGAAGATATAGTAAGTAATAACATGTGATTTTACTTAGTGCTATGAATGCAGGTCAGTCTGGGATTGTGGGCTGGGCCTCCTCCCCAACGGGTTGCTAAATAGCAACCTGAACCTGTCAGGACGAGTTGAATGGCTAAATAATTATTAAAAAAATGCAATCTTTTTTTTGTCCCAGTTTTTTTTAACCCTCTTCCCACTAATAAATTTTTAACAATGAAATTTTGCCAAGTTTTCCAAAAAAAATATAAGTATTAATGATTTGTTATAATTATAAATATATTATTATAGAAAGTTAATATGGAAAAATAAAATATTTTATACTATTTTTTAATGTATTACGTATTTTTTACCCTAAAAAATTGAATTTAATATTATTTTTTTATTGATAAAAAAATATTGAGATGAAAAAAAAGTAAAAAAATATAAAATGTAATATTTTAAAAAACAAAATAAAAAAGGCAAGCTAACCCTTCAACTAGTTAGGAGGGGTGGGCTGGAAGAGCCCCCCCAGCCAGCTGGCATTTAGCCAGCCCAAGCCTGCCAGTTTTTGGTGGGTTGGGCATGCAGGTCCAATTCGTTTCCCTAACTTTAATCTTACTTAATTAAATTGGTTAAAATCACTAGTTGGGCAGACTCAATAAATATAGGGTTTTAACATTGTGATTAGTGTGAAGAGATGTGGAGTTCTCATTAATGTAAATAGGAAGGATAATATGGGTCTCGTTCTATAGGAAAGGTAACTTGGGTATTCCTCAATGAGTTCCAAAAATTTAGGGTTTGGTAATCTCCATTGGAATAATAGATTTATCTCTTATAAGTAATCATTTGTGATTAATGAAGTTTTTTATGATTTGTTTTACATCATCGTTGGCTTGCACATATCATCTCAAGTATTTTATTCTACCACACTCCATCCTCCATAATTCGTTCACAACCTTGGCAGGTCGTGTGCCTGCCCTTGTCAAAAGGGCGGGTGGCGGGTTACTCCACAGGGCAACCACACTCGCCCATTTTGCTCCCTCACAAGTCGGTAGTAGACTACATGGGTACAAGGCAACTTGTACCCCATGTTGCAAACTATGTTGATATGTGTAGACGGATACGAGGCAACACGAGCGGGTTGGGATAATTATTGGGCAAACCATGCAGTCTTGTAATTTCGTTTAACTGAAGAAAAAGGTACATTACCTAAATGAAAGGAAATTGAAATCACAAGACACCTACTTGAAGAAAACGAACCTTGTTGAGATTCTGAAGATGATATATAGATATTTCCAATGTCACTCGGTTAGCACGACCAAATGAGAATGTCATACACCTTAGAGAAAAGCGCATCGATAGCAAAGCTAGAAGACAAGGTTAGCTAAAGAAATCGAAGAGAGAAGAGAGAGAATTTAAAAGGGGGATGGAAAAGGGAGGGAGGGATAGAAGAAGAGAGGCGCGAAGGGTAGTTGGAAGCCAGAGAGAAGGAAAGGAAAGATGGTGGGCACAGTTTGGATTTCAGCATTGGAATTGGAGCAAGTGATGAGGGGAACAAATAGAGAAAGATAAGGGCCCGTTTGGTTGGAAGAAAATCTACCAATGGAAAAGGAAAATCCTCATTTTCCATTGTCTTCCGTTGTTTGGTTGCCACTTACCCACGGAAAATGGCTTCCCGCGGGAAGCCATTTTCCTTCATTCATGGGAAAATCTCTTCCCACCAAAAATGGTGGGAAGCCATTTTCCATTGTCCAATGAAAAATGTAAAAGACACATATACCCCTGAAATATAAATAAAAACTCAATTTTTCTACTTTACCACCATTTTACAGGGTAACATTGTTATTTGACACAATTTTCCTACCTACTTTACCACCATTTTAATCCAACCAAATAAAAATTTTCCTATCAAACCATTTTCCATTCCAATGCATACCAAACATATCGTATCAAAAAAATTTCCTTTCTCTTCCTTTCCATTCCCATCGATTCTTTGATCCAAACGGGCCCAAAGATAGAGAGGGAATGAGCGAAATGGTGTTGGAATTGGAGCAAGTGAGAGTGAGAGGGAGATGGCAGAGCACGCGGGAGAGAGGGGTGAAGGTGCATGATACATTAAAAAGAGTGAAAGAGGCAGAGTGGAAGTGACAAGTGAGAGCAATGGCATGACACCTACAACTTCTTTTATTATATATTTTAAATTGCTAAACAAGGTGGGCACGGGCACCCGTGGGTAAATCCGTGTCTCGCCCTGTGTATTAGGGATGATCATTCAATTGTTGGTTCGATTTTTGATAAAAATCAAAAAAACTGTAAAATTGAAATACTCATAAAAATAAAATCAAATTAAAAAAATTAACTGAATTGAAATAATTGAATTATTTCAGTTTTTCAATTAATTGAAAATATTTAATAATTTATTAATTTAAATATAATATAATATTTTTTAAGTATATTATAATAATATAATAATGTATGTCAAAAATATAATAATATTTAATAATTTATTGTCTACCAAGATATAAATATAATTATATTTAATAATTTACTAAATAAAAATATATATTATATATATAATTCAGTTTTTTGTTTAAAACTAATTTTTTTTATAGTCATGGAACAAAAAACTGACCACTGATTTATTACAAAATAAAACTGAAAAAACTGAAAATCAAATTATTTCGGTTTGATTTTCGATTCTTTTCTTACTCCTAGATTTAGAGCTAGTAATGCGGGCCAATCCGCAGGGTGCGGGTTGAGCCCGCCCCCCGCATGTATATGGGTTGGGATTTTCCCAACCCAGCCCGCCGTGCCCGCCACTTTTTTTTTTAAATTTTTTAATATTTGTTTACCCATAATATTTTTTCAACTTACACTTAAAATATTTTTTTATTTGTTTCAATATCTTAAATGAAATATTTTTTTTCATAAATTTAATTAATAAAAATACATCGCAACTTGAACATAAAATATCTAATTCAAATTTTATAAAATACAACTTAAAGATATATAATACACTTTATAAGACTGAATTTAAACTAAATATAAACTAAGCAAATGATTAATAAACATTCAATATTAGTTAGGTTTACATTATAATCAGATATTATCTACATTAAAGCAATTCTAATTTTTTTAAAATTAAAAAAAAAAGGTTGGCTGGTTAGCGTACCGCGGGTGTGAGCCAAAAAGACCTGCACCTAAATGGGCTCACTTTTACCCAACCCAACCCGCCACGGGTTGACGAGTTGAGCCTATATTACCGGCTCTAAATATGTGGACAAAATTTGATTAAGCAACTAGCTCATAATTTATAAGGTCCTTTTGTGTATTATAGAAAAGATATAGAATTAGTGACCGACACTCTTATATATATATTTATATGTATGTGTGTGTATATATATAATGGGAATAATAGATAACAGATAGAGGGTTGAATATGCTAATAAGAGTTGAGTGCTGCCACATGGTGTGCTCTGCTTGCTCCTCTACTAGTGACCTTTACTTATATATTTAATATAATTAATATAAAATAAATATAATATAATATAATATAATAGATAATATAGAAAATAGATTAGGTACTTATCGTCTGTGTCACGGGCTCAATGATTTACTTGATGTAAGCACCGTGCAGCCTAGCAAGCTCTGCCAAACCTTGGACTTGGAACTTGCTAGTAAGCCTACAAAGTCTTGACTTAGTTGTGAGAACTAAGGAAAGACTAGAGAGAGAAAACTTAGAGAGAGAAGGAGAATGAGAGAATGCTTCTCTATTGCTTGAATGGATCCTTCAATGGATGAATTACAAATGATCCCCTTGGGGTATTTATAGTACTCCACCTCCTTAATGGACGGTGGAGATCTATTCGATCTAACGGCCCTTATTAGCCTTCTAGAATGTTACTTTACACTATTCCACCTACTCCACTTACTATTCCACCTACTCCACTTACACAATGAATGGTGGAGATCTATTTGATCTAATGGCCCATATTGGCCTTATAGAAACCTCTCAAAAAAATATATCTACACATGTGGAGACCGTGACATTCTCCCCCACCTAATCCGGCGACGTCCTCGTCGCCTTTGCCTCCTCGTAGGCTAGGACCTGGTCCCGGAATTGCCACAAATGAGAAATGGGTTCCCAGCTTGCCTCGCTTTCGGGAAGTCCCTTCCACTTGACAAGAAGCTCATGAATCGGAGGTTGGTTTGAACGGCGCATCTTTCGATCAGCTAGAATTTCTTCTACCTGCTTTTCATGTTGAACTTTGATGCCCATTGGTGCGCGTCGTGAGGTGCCTCTGCCTGGATCCAAATGATCTCCATGATAAGGCTTGAGTAGACTTACATGGAAGACAGGATGATACTTGATGCCGGGAGGCAACTCAACTTTGTAAGCTTGGGTCCCTACCCTTTTGAGAACAGGGAAGGGCCCCTCGTACCTCCTTATGAGTCCCCGATGTCTCCCACTTAACTGGGCGTGGTTGTATATCTTAACAAGGACAAGGTCCCCAGTGGAACTCCCTCGGGCGTCTCTTCTTGTCAGCCCACTTCTTCATTTTCTTGGAGGCTTTCTCCAAGTAGGCCCGCGCCATGCCAGTTTGATCATTCCAGTCCTTTGCAAACTTGTACGCAGGAGGACTAGGACCTTTGTACCCTGTGGCAATCGAGCTCGGAGTTAATGGTTGTTGCCCCATGACGATCTCGAACGGACTCCTCCCTGTGGACTCACTCTTTTGGAGATTGTAAGAGAATTGGGCTACATCCAGCAACTTTGCCCAATCTCGTTGATTAGCACTCACAGTGCCTCAGGTAGAGTTCCAAAAGAGCATTCACCCTCTCAGTCTGCCCATCAGTCTGAGGGTGAAAACTGGTGGAGAAATTGAGCTCAGAACCCATGAGCTTGAACAACTCCGTCCAAAATTGTCCAGTGAATCGAGTGTCCCGATCACTCACTATTGAACGAGGTAGCTCACAATACTTGACTGCATGTTTGAAGAATGAGTGAGCAGCCTGCTCAGCAGAACATTCCTTCAACTGTCTCGGTAGCTCTTCTAGCTTCGGAGGTGCCATGTGGTTAGGAGCGAATACAGGCGGTTTAGACCCTGGTTCCAACTCGATTGCATGATCCACCTCTCTCTTTGGAGGAAGATTCTTCGACAACTCGGTTGGCATGATGTCCTTGCACTCATCAAGGACTTCTTGAACCGCTTCAGTGACTTCAACATCCTTGACCACCTCATCTATCTTCAGAGTGGCCAAGTAGGTAGTCTCCTGTTTCTCGAGACCCTTGGAGAACTGAAGGGCAGAGATCATGCGCCCCTCATCGAACTGCCGCTTGACTGGAACATAGAATCGTCGCTTCCCTGCTCCAATGTACATGGTGTTGGAGTAGGATTTGAAAGTGATCTTGTTCCTGTCAAGGAAGTCTATCCCGAGATAGAACTTCTTATCATCAAGGGGAGCAATGATGATATCAGCTTTGCCCCTCCATTGCTCGATCTTGACGGGAGTGTTCCGAGAAACTCCATATATGGGGACGCTTCCTGCGTCCACCCCTTTGACATAGCCTTCCTCCTTCGTGTAGGAAAGGCCAATGTCATCTGCCATCTCCTTGGCCATGTAGATGAAGTCAGCACCTGTGTCTATCATGGCTGACAAGGGTTGATTCCTGATGTGGACCTGCACGTAGGCCCGTCCCCGGTGAGGCTTCTCGTTCTTCGTCTCCAGGGAGCGTGTACAGGTCATAGAGGCAAGGTTGGGCTCCTCCCTCTTCTCATTCTCCATGATGAGAGAAGCGAGCTTTCCCTTCTTCGGGCACTCAAAGACCCGATGCGAACCGTTGCAAAGGAAGCACGAGTATTTCCTTGGAGGATCTTCCTTCTTGGCTTGACCCTTTTGGAAGTAGCTCGGCCTGTCCTTCTTGGGTGAATGTTCACGATCTCCCCCACCTTTATCGCTGTACTTTCCGTTCTTGACAGGGTCCTTGGATGATTCCCTCTTGTATTCAACCAAGGATTCTGCGACAACAATAGCGGATGAAAGATCTTGAACACCTCGCCTCTTAAGCTCTGTCTTGGCCCAGTCGCACAATCCATCTAGGAAGGTAAAGAGCGCGTCCTTCTCGCTCATGTCGGAGATCTCCAAGAGTAACTCTTGAAATTCTTGGACATACTCTCGGATGTGTCCCTCCTTGTGTTGGAGGCGATGAAGCTTGGCCCTTGCTTCATTCTCAGCATCCTCGGGGTAGAACTGCTTCTTGAGTCCCCTCTTGAACTCATCCCATGTTTGGATGGGTTCAGATCCCCTCTTGACGTCATCACACCTGCGACGCCACCATACAAGAGCAATGTCTTTAAGGAAGAGGGATGCATGATTTACCTTTTGGCATTCCTCCGTGATCCCCATTGCTCCTAAGTAAGCCTCCAGTCCCCAAAGGAAGTTGTCAATCTCCCTTGCATTCCTTGCCTCGCCAAAGAGCGAAGGTCGGGGGGCTTTAGCCTTCGAAGATGAAGGCACTTGGCTTGCACTTGTGTTGGCCACTGCGGCCACGCAAGTCTTCACTTGCATCACAAGCTCCTCCATTTGTGCACGTAAAGCAGCATTTTCCTCCTTAAGGGTATCCACCTCCTCGGACCACCCTTTTGCAACTGCCTGGAGTGCATCCTGCATCTCAGTCCTTAGCTTGTCATGCCTAGACGCGAGCACCTCGATGCCTTGGACAACATCTTCGACTTTTCTTCCAAAGTCGGATGTAGTGGCTTCCACCAAAGCCAGCCTTTCCTCGAAAGCAGCAACAAACTCCTTGTTGGCCTTGTCCTTACTGCTCTTCTTTCCAACAACCTGTTGGGAAGGGGTAGCTTCGGTCACAGATGAGGCCATCTCTTTCTCTCAAGCTCTTGAACCGGACTCTTCAATTTCCTTTACCAACGTTCAACAATGTTGATCAGGTCCAAACAAAATTGAAATTTGGTAGGAACCCAAAGTAATTATTTTCTGATGTGGAAGATCAGGCTATGCTGCAACCACAGAGCATACTCAAACAAAACCTTGGCTCTGATACCAACTGTCACGGGCTCAGTGATTTACTTGATGTAAGCACCGTGCGGCCTAGCAAGCTCTGTCAAACCTTGGACTTGGAACTTGCTAGTAAGCCTACAAAGTCTTGACTTAGTTGTGAGAACTAAGGAAAGACTAGAGAGAGAAAACTTAGAGAGAGAAGGAGAATGAGAGAATGCTTCTCTATTGCTTGAATGGATCCTTCAATGGATGAATTACAAATGATCCCCTTGGGGTATTTATAGTACTCCACCTCCTTAATGGACGGTGGAGATCTATTCGATCTAACGGCCCTTATTAGCCTTCTAGAATGTTACTTTACACTATTCCACCTACTCCACTTACTATTCCACATACTCCACTTACACAATGAATGGTGGAGATCTATTTGATCTAATGGCCCATATTGGCCTTATAGAAACCTCTCAAAAAAATATATCTACACATGTGGAGACCGTGACATCTGGTATAGAAAAATTGTATCGAGTTTAACGGGTATTTGTTGGCGTTTTTTAGAGCTTTTAATTAAATAATAAATTTATATTATAATAGATTATGGTTATTATGATAATAACACTAATCATATACAAGGAAACATTAATATTACATAGAATTAAAGAAAATAAGTGTCATATTTTATTATTTGTTAAACTAATGATTTTTTTAAAGAAAAGTGAGCGAGAATTTCAGTGTTAATAATATATTTGTTTGGCATATTATTATGTACATACATTAATAATTAATATAGGTCAACAAAATTGTAGTAGTAATTTCCAACTTTTGTATATTATGTACATACACTATTATCCAATATTCCCGTCACATGATACAATTGTTTTTTTAGTAGGCATTACACATTACGCACAAAACCTTCTAAACTTACCATATTTATATCCCTGGATACTTACAAGAAAGAAATAAAGATTGTAGAGAACTTCTTATTAAGCCTCAGGTTATCAATTTGACAGTGCAATAATTGGATATTTAAAGTAATATAATTAATTTCGAAATTACAAGTATTCCAGAGAAGCCAATTTCCCTTATGCCCCGTTTATTATATGGAAGTGATTTTATTGGAAATGGAAATGTAATTGGAAGTGAAAGTGGAATTGATACTGGAAGTGGATTTTAAAACATGTTTGATATGATGGAAGAAAATAGGAAGGGTATAATAGGAAGAAAATTTCACTTCCATGGAAGTGAGACTAGTTTCATAGGGTAAGCCATGGAACCCATGTAATCCAAAATAGTGGAAGTGTCACTTTCATGGAAGTGGCTTCCAGTGTACCAAACAATCCATTCTGTGAATTCCGCTTCTACTTCTACTTCTCTAACCTCAATTAGAGTAACATGAGGCCTCAATTATAATTAAAGATAAGGAGGGTCCTACTACCTACACTCTATAATTTCAAGTTGTAATAATCATAATTAAATAAAAGAAGAAAGGTGGCGAGCATTTACTAGCCAACTCGTAATCTCTGACACAAAATCAATATCATCAAGATGATCTCCATTTTCCACGATAGTTGCTACATCCTCAAAGCTGCCAAGCTCAACACTAGCATCCTCAACTTGCTTTTCTTTGGCCTCAACTAAGGGTTTGGCTCCGCATGTCTAATTAAGAGGCAGTTTTGGGGTCTTCACTTGCCTATATTGGTTACATCACTATTATCGCACAACTTTTTGCCTTGGCCTAACCCTTCCATTTTATCTGAGGACGAGCTATCTTTTTGGGGTCCCATAGGCTGTTCATTTTGCTTGGCCACTTGGGTTATATTTCCCTTTACCACATAATGGGTTCTTTGGGTAACCATCTTCATTTTTTATTTGCCATTTGGGTCTTCTGGGCTTGAATTCATTGTCTAGGCCATGTCTTGGGTTTATTTTTCATGTCTAGGCCCATTAGTGAATATCACCTTCGGCCCATTACCAACATCCTCACTTAGCCCATTTTTATCCTTCTCTTGGCTCATGCCCCGTTTTGCGTCCTAAAAACTTCTTTGCTTCAAGTTTTCAGAATTGAACCCCCCCTTGCATCAGTAGCCGTGTTGGAGCGTCCCTTTCCCTGTTGTCTCTGCGCCATTTCCTTTCTTGTGCTAACCTCCTGACCATTCTCCCTCTCGGTCTCCTTTTCCAAGCATACCAAAGCTCCATTTTCCTTTCTTGATGGAGCAAGCTGTAATTCCTCTTTTCTGACAACCCCAGTGATTGTAGCTACTGCGTTCTATTCCTCGCTTCCGTCGGGTTCCTGGCCTCCGTTGGGTTCCTCGCTTCAGTAGCGTCGGCCGTTGCGTCTTGGACGTTGCCAGTGCTTCTTTTCCAGGGACAGCCCTCCCGCCGGTGGCCGTAGCGTCCACACTTGAAGCAGATGAGCTTCAGCCCCTCGTACTCAACGTTGAAGCACTCCTCGGCAGCAATGATACGCGGAACCAGCGCCCTCTGTAAGTCCAACTCAATACAAATCTTGCATATTTTCCTCTCTCCACTCTTGCCATGGGATTTGTACTGTCTGAGAGTGTATTTAGATCCACTCTAAGTGGTCTGCCAATTCTCTCCCCCAACCTGGCTATACAATGGCGATTGTAACAATGCATTGGGATGTTTGGAATACGAACCCAGGTGACAATGCGTCTCAGTTGGTTCCTGAAAGTCAAAATAGGATGTCCATCTTCGAACTAAGACACAATGTTGAAAAATAACCCAGGTCCACCATAAAGAACCTTTCTGTAATGGTGTTTCCATTGCTCCTGGTTGGTAAATTTTACCACAAAATATTTTTTTTTTCCAGTGCATAGTATATTCTGATGTGCAAGTTATACTAGACAAGTGCAGTGCTTAGTAAAAACAAATATAACATAATTCATAATGACTAATATATAGAAAACTTAGCATACAAAAATCTATTAATCACAGCATGGAGTACTTAAAAATCATAAATAACATCAATGTTTAACAAAATCTTTAAGCTTTGTCCTAAGATATCTAAAGGTTCCCTCTACTACTCAAAGCCCTGTTATAGTTTAGACCTCAAAAATGCTAAATCAATCAATTTTTAATCATGCATGTTGACATTGAATTAATGAGATAATATCTAGTTATTGTAAAACTGTAAAATTATTGTGACACGCCCCCCCCCCCAAAAAAAAAAAAAATTGCAACAATATCATGAACTTGTTCTTTCTTGTTCTACGTTAAGTTTATGACCTTCACTTTTTGTTGTAATTGATACTTTCAGTCTTTTATCTGTTGTATTTGCAAGAAAAAGACACAAGTTGATTTTCTAGTTTTGATAGATCAGGGGGAATAATCCAGTTTTCACTTAGTTGTGCTGCTGGGAATTGCAAATACGTTATAAGTGCTTGTTGCAATACGAAGAAGGCTTTCTTTATGCTATTTTTGTCATAATAGAAGGTTACATTCCTTCGCACTTTAAATATGAGTTGGGTGTGGTGATATTCTGTATTTCTTACACGTTCTAGGCTTAGCAAATGTACTACTACAGAAAAGCTGCGGGAGGCATTTTCCCAGTTTGGTGAAGTTGTTAATGGTTTGCGCTGCCTCCCTATACAATTTAGGCTATGAACAGTTTGTGTATGACTGCATGTAGTTTTGTTCAAAATTCCACTTGTTTTTTTAATGATAGCAGTACCTTTTGTGGCTATTTTCAGCTAGAGTGGTGGCTGACAGAGTATCGGGTCACTTTAGAGGATCTGGCTTTGTGGTGATTACTTCAAAATATATCTCACACCCCCAATCTCATTTCACCTATTCTTCCAACACCCCAATTTTTCGTACTTTCTCCAAATACTTCTCTACCAATGGGAACAATAACAACAATGGTAGGGACCAATCTTCTACCGGTGTCTGGAAAGATTTCCGGGAGAGTGAGGATAAATTTGACGCTATGTTTGCGGGAGATAGTGGAAAATTTGATGGATTTAATGAGGGGGAAGATGGTGCCAAGGCCCCCACTGGCAAAGACCAATGGTGGTTGGAAGAGAAGGGTCTTGATAATGAAGATGAGGATGCTATATTTAAAGGGCTTGACAAGAAAACTGATGAGAAGGGTGGTGATTTTGGTAAGCAGCTATGGCATGGAGCAGAGCAACTGAAACCATGGACCTTGCGGGAGGAAGGGAAAGATTTGTTTAACTTCCAAGATATTGGAAGCAATGAGGGTGCATTCAGGCCTGATAGTGGTCCCGTGGAGAGTGACACAGTTGAGAGTCAAATAATTGAGGATCCTGAGAAGCTTGAGAAGGAAGAGAAACAGTTGACTGCCATTCTCAAAGGTAAATTAGAAGCCTTTTCTTTTTATGCACATGATATCATATTGGCAGTGATGCACAACTAGGAATGCGGTTTGTCATTTTTATCAGCTAATTTAGTGGGTGATCATTGATGATTCGTGTTTTGATGATCTCAAGTATAGATTGCCATTTTCAAATGTCAACGTATCATTCTTGAAGCGAAAAATGGCTAATCAATTGAACAATAACTAATATTTAATTTTTATATCCAATCCTCATTTGGTGAACTCTAATATTGTTGTGTTTTTTCATGGAACCTTATTTGTAGGTTTAGGAGTGAGCGCTGCTAGACTGATGAGTTCCTTTTCTTATCTAGAACCAATCCTTCTGAATGGTTTATAGAATTGAAGTGGAATGTTGCTTAAGACAATTCCTAGTGTTTCCGTGGCACTGTTTGAACTGGTCCTGTTTTAGAAAGACTCTGCTTTGTTTTATTCATATGTTGCAATCAAATTTCTTTTTGTTTTGGGCTTCCACGCACCTAGCAGTAAACATTACAGGATGACAATATCAAAATGTTAAGGACTGAGTATGTGTTTTTCACACAGTTTTGCTGATAGTTAATGGTTGAAGAAAGTTGGCAGCTTTATGGTTAATAATTACATCTAAAACCATTGATTGTGAATGGAATGAAGAATAAGTTCAGTAGTAAAATGATAGTGCACAAAATTGCTTATGCTGTACTGGTGAAACTCAAGTAGTTTTCCTGCTACTAGGAGGACTTTTCATGTATGGAAGCTTCAGAGAGTCAGAAAAAGAAAAGGGCTAGATTGTTGTCTACTGTCTTCTAGGTTTGGCTTTTAGCAGTTGGATCAACACATTTTCTGTTTATTCTTCTTGCCCTTTCTCTTTCCTTTTTAATACAATTTGCTTTCCGAAGTTACATTTTTTTTTTAATTTATGTGATATAAAGATGTTACTATGCATATGCATTGTAGTAAAGGAAATGTTATGTTTATTTAGTCATAGATCATGGAAAGCAATGTTACTTTCATAATGTTGAGAGAAAATTTGAAGTTTATATATTATTCTGCAAATATTTGCTACTACAGGACCCAATCGTGCTTTTGGTGATCTTATTGCTGCTTCTGGAATTACGGATGAAATGATTGACAGTTTGATGGCACTGAAGGACTTTGAAGATGTTGTTGGCTTGCCACCCCTTAGAGTAATAGAAGACATGCGGTATGAAAAGAGTATTAAAAAATCTACTAGAGCTGACATTGAGCGGCAGAAACAAGAGGAAGCCGCAAAAGCAAGAGTGAGAAAAGTAGATGAGAAAGGACGTGCCTATGGAACAGGAAGAAGGAAGTGCAGTGTAGCTCGTGTTTGGGTTCAACCTGGTGATGGTAAATTTATAGTTAATGATAAAGAATTTGATGTCTACTTTCCTATGCTTGAACATCGGGCTACTCTACTAAGACCTTTCTCTGAGACGAAGACATTGGGGCTTTGGGATGTCAGTTGTACTGTGAAAGGAGGTGGTGTTTCAGGTAAGGTTAATGACTTATAATTTCATCATGTCTTTGCATTTAAATTCTTAATGATTCTGTTACGTTGGTTTCATCTCCTATTTATTCATTCATTCGTTTTTAATTTGTGGACAAGAAAAGGAATTTATTAGAAACCGCTGGGCAAGATAATCTCCTATTTGAGAAAATAGACAAAAAAAGGGCAAAGAAGAAAAATAAGGAGAGAAAAAATGAACTCAAGTAAATAACAGTTCAGCATAAATCCTTCTAAAAAAGGATTATGAATGAAACACCAAAAGAAAGCTAGAGACGAGACCTTTTCCTCATTAGTCATTGAGTGTAGTTGAGACCGTTTAAAAATTCTATCATTCCTCTCAAACTAACATGCAAAAGTAAGATGGAACAAATTTGAAAAAATTGACAAAGCAGGACATTTTCTCCCACAGAGAGTCTTTGCATATAGATAGCTATTCTTAACTGCCATTCTATGATCCTGTGAATGGTGTTAAGAAGATATCTGTTTCCATGCTTAACTACAGCTTACAGCTTATATAAGTATATTGGTATATGTTGTGTGTTTTAATGACAGAAACTTGTTCACACAAACACATACTTACATTGGTTGACAACGTTCTTACAATGTTCAAATCTTGAAAGCAGATTTGAACTCTGCTATGATGTGCTTAAGTGGCCTTGTAGCATGGACATAAAACTATTATAATTTTATTTTTAGTAACTAAAATATTATTATTCAGATTTATTTATTTATTTATTTTTTTGCGAAGTATAAGTATTTTCATATTTTGTAGGCTGTCTCAGTGAGATTTGAACTTTCAGATTTGTTTTATTAAAATCACTTTCTCAAGAAAACTGTGTTTAGCCTTGAAGAATGGCATCCAGGGTTTGTTTGGCTGGCTGTAGGTTTTTATTTTCAAGTCACTTTTTGAATATGCAAGGTGACGATATGCAGCTAGATCATCATTCCTTTTAAGCTTTTGTGAATTTTTTTTTTTAAAAGAGGGGTGGGGTGGGAAAATGTTGTAGAGGGCTGGGAAGTCTTTAAGCTTGTGATGATGCTGGATGTGCAAGTCTTGCTTAAGTTGTGAAATGGTGTGTTTTCTCGAAATTTGGATTTGTTGTGAGATAATCATTTCTAGATATTTGATTCCTAGACAAGTTTGAGGTTGAGGTAGTGATCTTTGTTGAAGAGGGACGGTATGCTTGTAGCATCAATTAGGTGTGACACTTAGAGAAGAGATAATATATAGAGGAAAAAATCAAGAATTAAGTGGCCACAGCTTGTTGTAAATTTGGTCAAGGAACTGCAGCTTGAAAATAGGAGCCATATATGAATGTACAATTCATTGGTGAAAATCATTTTTCATCAGCTGGCATATACAATGTGACTCCTCTGGTAAACACTGCATTGAAACCTTCGATTGGGGCCTGATTCCTCGAGGCAGCTTGGTTGGAGAAATCTATTTAGGAGGAAGAAATAGGGAAAACTATTGGTTGGATGGATAAAGGCATGCCCTGAGCCTTTTGTGGTTTCACTGTGGGTGCTTTCTAAAATCGTTAGGACATTCTTAAATCAGGTGTAGAAGTATTGTTAAGAGTTTTGTCATAATTGTAAAGAATCATGAGTGAATTATACCTTTCAATATACTTGTTCATGAGGGATAGATTCGATCAGGCACTTAGATTATGAGATTTTTTTTTTTTTTTAGGCATATCTGCTTGGTGCTTGGTATTTACAAATTTGCTTTACTATACATATGGGGTAGAGGCAGAAGGATCCATTTTCCCTCTCTCTGTTTGTTTACTTAAGTGGTTGAAATGTTTTAACTCATTTAGTGGTTAGGCGGAAGGATTTATCAAGAATGAACTTTTTTCTATTATGGGAAGATTCCAAGTAATTAAAAATGAGAAGTTTCCGTTGCATACATTATTCTTCCTGTTGGTTTTCTTCCAAATATAATTGCATATTTGAGGTTTTAAAATTACAAATGATTTTTCAAATCAAGATGTTTTACAGACTTTTATATTGTTTCTTAAAAACAAATCATTACCTTTTTTAAGGTAACAATAGTTAGTTTGGACGTTGATACTCAGTAGGATTAATACAAATGATATGTTGTATGCTCACATGATGCATCCCGGTTCTAAGGGTGTGGATGGGGTGGACCACAAAAGACATAAGAGACTGATGGGTCAATGTCTGATCTGGGTTGAAAGGAATTGGGATACGTCTCTACTGTTAGCTTAAGCTTTTGGTATGATGATTAGCGCCTCGTTCCTAAGCTTTGGCATTAGAGCTTGCACGGGTTCGAATTCCAGTTCTGTCAAAATAGGTTTGAGTACGAACCTCGTTTAAGAGGGAAGGAATGATGTGTCTCAGGTCTAAGGGGTGTGAATTGGGTGAATGAAGTGCTAACCATCATGTCAAAAGCTTAAGTTTATAGTAGAGATGCATCGCAATTTCTTTCAACCCAGATCAGACGTAGGCCCACTAGTCTCCTATGACTTTTGTGATCCACCCAGTTGGAACCGATCCACACCCTTTAGACCTGGGATGCATCATCACAGCTTTATAAGAGCCCTTTGACCAGATAGTTATATAACATCCCTTAGACCCACCCGGGACGCATCATCAGTTATAACAGCTTGGAACTGATCAGTTATATAACATCCCAGTTGGAATTGATCCACACCCCTTGAACTCGGGACGACATCATCACAGCCTTATAAAAGCCCTTTGACCTGATAGTTATATAACATCTCTTTCTGCGTCATGCTAAAACAGCTGCTTATCTTTTATAAAAATGTCCTGCACCTCTTTATTTGTGGAACCAATTTTTTGGAAGTTTTGGAGAAGACATTGTGTATAAAAACAATGATGATCAAACACTTGAACTAACAAAAGGGTTGTACTGGCTTAACTGAAGGTGTTAAGTATTCAGTAGTGGAGCTTGTCACTATAAAGGGTTCTGTCCAACTTGATCCATATTAGTCTGGACCCTGATAAATTCTTCAATTGAAATGGACCAAGCCTAGGATATTGGGTGCACATAGAAAAAGAAATAAGCTTTTGCTTCTTCCATGAGACAAGCAAGAAAAGATTTGGCATTTTTTCCCTTCCTGTGCATGCTGCATTCTTACTGTTGTTAAAATTTGATGAGTATCAATCATGATATTATGTGATATGTCATCTATGCCTAAAATTTCAAATTTGACATTAAAATCAAAAGGCTGAAAGTAGTGATAACAAACTAGAGGATGTATGAACTGTAACACGAGCTGGAATGTCTATTGGTTAATTTTTATAATCATTTAATTATCTGGCAGTTTATATCGTTTTCTCTAAACATCTGCTGTACGTAATAAAATGTGTTGCGATGACAGGTCAAGTTGGAGCAATACGGTTAGGGATCAGTAGGGCTTTGCAAAGCTGGGAACCAGACTTGCGTCCTGCACTTAGAAGTGGTATAACCACTAAGCCTTCTATTGGTTGCTTTATCATGCTATGTTTGCGTCAACATATCTTACACAAAAACTAAAGGATATATTTCTCTCCCTTCCTCTTGGAGATAGCTAAATTACTTGCAAGTATTTTTTTTTTTTTTTGAGAAAAAAGATATTTCTCCCTTCTATTGTAGAAAATTTATGCTGCTCATTCGAAACAAGTGAGTAGGCTAACAATTAAATCTATTACCAAAATACTTTCAAGTTTCAGTACAGTTAATTATTTTATTAAAAACATTGAAAATGTTTCTTAAAACTTTATTTAGTATTATTTATTGATTATTGATTTATTTAGGAACTTAGTTTATAATAAAACTTTGTCACGTGTAACAATGCTTATTTCATTATATATCTGTGTCCATGTGTATATTCAAGATGCATATTATTGTTGGAATCAAATATCAGCAATCAGTTTTGTTTAATTCGTTAAAGTTCTTTATTAAAAATTATTGGATATATATTCTTTGCTTTATAGATATTTTATAAATTTTTTTGTTATATATATATATATGTATGTATTTTATTTGATGGACTTGAGGGTATTTTGATCGAAATGGTTTAGTTTGTGAATTTTGTATGATTCTTAATAATATCGGGGAGGACCATACAAGTAAGCCAGCTTTGAGAGAAGGGAAAATAATTCATCCAAAGATAAACGCTTTTCCATCTGAAGCGACTTGCTGTGGCCTTTTTTTTTCTCCCCTGGCTTCAATATTTGTTTGATCCTTCAATCAAATTTATCTGTTTCAGTTTCACCAGCTAAGTTTTGGGCTAGATTAGTGCCTCAACTTTCCAGCTTGGATCTCATCTCTTGACTCTGTGTTGTCTTAAAATGATACTTTGATGATCAGTTCAATAATGTTCCAGAATATTCAAGGGGGGATGTAAGGATAGGATAAATATGGCACAAATTAAAGGTCAATGGAATAAAAAGGGAAAGTTAATGAACTAAGGTAAAATAAATTTAGGGATGAAATATGATGTTTAATCTTTTTTCTTTTCTGTCTAATTTTTTGAGGGGATTTGAAAGAGAACTTGGACTTCAAAAGATCTTTTTCTTGCTTGTTTTTTCCCCCAAAATATTGTTACATGAGATCTGGTATTGTATTCTCTTTCACGAGTCAATCCTTACTCTACTGTGCCACCATCATGATAAACTAATGTAGTTTTTTTTTTTTTTTTTTTTTAAATTTGAGCAGCTGGTTTCTTGACTAGGGATCCTCGTGTGGTAGAAAGGAAAAAGCCGGGAAAGGCCAAAGCAAGAAAAAGTTTCCAATGGGTCAAGCGTTAAATACTTGAAACTTCTGCTCATGTACCAAGAATTTTGTGTGGAACATCTTGCTTCTTTTAATAAACTTACCACAATTCAATCATCCTGTTCACCTGAGATAAAAAGAGTCATTAGGATTTATTTAGTTTCAGAATCAACATCTAATGTTATTCTTTTTTTTTTTCCTGGGCCAGAACATATAATGTTATTCTTATACCATGCTATATCATGAAATTTTGATTCACTGCAGCATGAGTTACTACTCTGAGTCATGTCTGATATTTATTTATACTTTTGGCGACCTGTGATTCAGTCATGGACTGTTGACATTGTTTTTACTTGCCCACGCCAAACTAATCAAGATTTCAAATGGTGATACTGTTCTTGCTTTTGGTGTGTCCTTTTCTCTTGTAAGATGAAAACATTAAATTCTTCCAAGTGAAATGTATATACTTGGTTGAGGTTTGAAGAAATATTCTTCAAATGTCGGTAGTTTATAGACACTTGGACCTGTTTGGTTCAATTCATTTGAAGCTCATTGCATGTAGTCAAAGATGTTTTGGCCATTTGGTTTGCACTTTCTACCATGAATAGGTCATTCCCTAGGTAATGCCCATTACCACAAACATGGGAAAGGGGATTACTTCATTGAAGGTGACAATTCCCATTCTCACATCTAGGAGTCCTTGGCTGAACCTCTCTACCCTTCAGCATCATGATCCTAAACCTTCCATCATTGACACACCGTTCAATGAACCTCCTTTGGCAAGCCGGCAAGCCTCCTTCCTCCGCCGACAAAAGCCTCTTTTGCAAGCCTCCTTCCTCCTTCTGGTGAACCCCTTTCCTGCATCGATGCAACCGTTGGTTTCTTCCTCTCTTTCCTCATTCTCCTTCCTCACCTTCGAATACGACCAGATCCGATTGTTCCCTCTTTCCTTCTTCTTCTCAAGTTGTGACCATTTGTCTGTCTTGTAGATTCATTCATCGACCCCTCCCAAGTTTCATCATTCGTCTATCTTCTCCAGTTGTTTGCAACCCTAATTGTACTCTCGCTTGCTCCCCTTGCTTGTTCATGCCATTCCAGCCATTCATCCCAACGGCGTCCTTCCAAATCTATTTCACATTCAATTTTGTTTAATGTAACAACAAATAATATATTTTTTCCCCAAAAGATTATCAGGATGATACCAAACATGCTCATGATAATTATGGTTGTATTACATGTCTTATCATTATATTCCATTCCATTTCATCTGGATATGGATCAAAAGTTCAAGAGAAGTTGGTATAATTTAGCTTTTATAAAAACAACTCTAGCTAATTTAAATATTATTATTGTATTATTTACAATATTTTTGAAATTATTTGAACTGTTAACATTTCATATATTCTTTTGCTCAACACAACTCCACTCAACCAAAAGTATTATTGAACTTTGTATTGGTCACAAGTGTTTAATATATCAACTTAGCCACTAGAGCTCTGTACCTAAGATTCGTCGGAAGTTTCTTATGTCTCCAGCCAACACTTTTGTTGGTTTCTGGAATCATTTTGACAGAAAAAAAGAAAAATGAAAGTTTCAAGGCATAAATTACAAATGTTACTGAGGCCTTTAGACCTTCGGTGTCGTATGCAAATAAATAATGAATGGTTTTTTGAAAGCTTCATTTGAAAAGATTGTTAGAAGAGGTCTTGGAATTTCTTTTTTTAAAAGCAAAACAAAAAAATAACTGTTGAGTAACTGGGATAGCCCTTCCCTTAACACGGAACATATGTTGCAAGCATCTCTTTATGCATATTGTGATTTTATAGTTGGGAAAATAATTCATGCTTGGAAATTATCTGCTCATCAATATGTGGAGAAAAAAGCCCATTCTTTTTATCTGGACTGCATGAACTATAGCTCTCCACAAAGGTACCATGGGTAGCCTAGAATAGGTAACTAAATACTATCTCTCTATTTTTTAATATAAGAGTTAGTTAACTTTTGTTATGAGAGTTAATGAAGTTAAATACATTATTTAAATATATTTATATTTATCGTTTTTTCTTAACTAATTTGTTTGACTTATAAACTGATGATATATAAACTAATTATATACATAAATAAATAATTTTAAATACTGTATTTACCTTCTTTAATCTTCTCAACTAATCAACTGACTCTTTTATTAAGAAATTGAGGTAATATTTCCAAGGTTCTTTCAAATGCGTTACGGATATTTGTGATTAACAAAACCTTTCGTGCAATTCAAGTGCTTTAAATCCAGCTCCTACTTGTAGTTACTCCCAATTGCGATATTCGCAACATTCTTTGATCAACACACACAGGACTGGACAATCTAATATGAGAAAGGTTAAAACTCAAACTTGGACATCTTGTATCGCCACAATCTTCCTCCCCATAATGAAGAAATTCAATCTTTCATATGGGTAAAATTGCGATCTTCTGATCTGCATCTTCCATATGAGATTGATGCTGCTTTAGGTTATCTGATTGCCTCCACCATTTTTGCATCCTTGAGACACAAACATTTTCTCATGCACGAAGAATTTGCTCAATGGTTTTCCCTTCACTCTTGGGG
>QFDD01001436.1:0-29798 GCA_006871305.1 Vachellia collinsii
TTGAAGCTTACTGTAGGGTCTATGCATGGTCCAATTAAATTTATCAACTTGAGTCTGTTCAGTGAATGTGTACATGAGGTTCTTTATGGGCTTGATTTGTGCCTGTTCAGTGTGTTGGTTGACACTGTTCTTATTTGGGCATGGCCTGTTCTGAGTGTATGGCATCACTGTTCGTTATTGGGCTGGAGTTGTGATTTTACCATGTATTGCCTTGCTTATTATGTTTTCGCCATTGTTTGCCTTATGGATCTCCTCCTTGAGACTCCTCTTATCTCAAGGAACCTATTTAGGAACCATGATTGCATATGAATTCCCATGGAAGCAGATTTGGTGACCTGGTGGTTGGCCAAAGCTTCGTTAGATGGCTCTTACCCTCTGAATTGGGTATCTCAAGCGCCGTCTCTTTGCGTGCCTTCTTGGCGTATGGCTCTCAGGATCGTTTTTATAGTCTTGTCTTTTATTTTGGCTTTATGATCTTTGTAATGCTAGTGCTAGCTTTCTTCTTTTGTTTTTATGTTGTTTTCTTTTAATTTTTTGTATCTGAGACTATGTATCTGTGTTTAAGTTCAATACTATTGTCCTCTTTGTTGGCAAAAAAAAAGAAGGGTAAGAGATGTGATCTTTCTTGTTTGGTTCATAAGTCGAATGGGGAAGTTAACAGTTGATTATTATATCTTTATTTCTTCTTGTTTTTTTTTACAATATTAATATTATTATTTTTAAATTTTCGAATCTTAAAAACTTGCTATCTCTCTTTTATATATGATAGAATATTTAACTGATTTTAAAATATCAGTTTATTACTTTTAAGATGTTTTTGAGAACATTCTATCTAAAATATCATAAAATAATAAAATTGAGTTAAAAAATGGGAAAAATGCTCAAGGCCACACACACACACACACATGAAGTATAGTGGTGAAGAAAATGGAAAAGAAAAAAAAAGGTTAAGTTTACATGTGAGTTTCGCAAGAGAAGCGTTGGAAGAAAATGAGAAGAGAAGAAAAAATTTTGCTTTAAAAGAGAAGGTAGCATTGGAATATTAAAAAATCAGGAAGAGTGTTGAGGTTTCTTATGTGTAAAAAGAAAAAAAGTTTCAATCAAAAGGAAACAAATTAGGGCTGGAGAATAAAGCTGGAATCATGAAAATATACTATAGGTAATTTTATCAAGATAAGAAACAAGATTTCTCCTCCCTCTAAGGAACCCCAATTTTCTGAGGGAGTGGGAGGAGGGACAGAGAGCACAAAAAAATAAAAATCTGCCCCCTTCATTTTTTTTCAACCAAACACGTGTAGCCCCGCTTGAATCGTCCCATCTCCCAACCTCCATGACAAAACCTCCAACCATACAAGCCAGCGATCCATATATGGCCATTGTAGAAAGCAGCTTAGTTAAACGATAGGATTATGGGCCAGAGTGAGTAAGGCCCAATAAGCCCAATAGTTTGTTACATTCAGTTTATACAGCCTGCGTTCTATAAATGAACATACAGGATAACTCTCGATGTATGGACAATAATCATTTACACGTGAATAAGAATTTTTTCACCCATTATTCAGAAACTCCAGTCCGCTGCTCATCAGCTATATGCAGTGAGTTTGCTTTTTCTTTTTTTTTTGGGTGGAAACAGTGAATCCCTTTATTTGTTGGGACTTTGGAATTTGGATGTTTCAACTCACAAGCCGATATTTGTGTTGAGTTGAGGGCGTCGCCGGCTTCGGCCAATCTCACCTCCCGCGGTTTCGTTAGCGTCACATCCAGCTGGGCTGCTGGGCGACACAAGTATCTAGTAATTTAAATTTTTTTATTTTGTGGTGAAGAAGTGAATTTTATTTCAAGGCCTTTTTAACATGACACGTTAAACAGTAATAATAATTACTTAAATGCTACACTTTTAAAAATATTTATCTACATACTATAGTCAAACTCGTTTTTTAGGTGAACGAATTTAAATTTGTACTAAACTTATTCATCTAAACAACGAATTCAGTGACAGGCACGCACATCCAAATGAAAGTCGTTCACCTGCTAAACGAGTTTGGGACTGATAGTCCAAACTCGTTCAGCAGAACGAGTTTCGGGGCACCCCCAACCCAATCTCCCCCCCTCCCACCCCAAATTCCCCCACCTCAATTAAAAAAAAAAATTGTTATTTTTTTAAACCCCTCCCCCAACAAAAGAAATTATTATTTTTTCAAAAAGTTGTTATTATTTTTTAAATCTCTTCAAATGAACCTTTAGAAAAAATAAATCCCTATAAATTATTTTAATAAAAATACGGACATGTAAAATGAAAAACATTTCACTTATAATTTATACTTTTTCTCACTTTTTTAAATTAAAAAAATACTTAAAACATTAAAAGATAAGAAAAAATTATTTTAATATATTAAAATAATAAAAAATCTTAAATCTTATAATAAATACCTTCTTACTGTTACTTTTTTTAATCTAAAAAATCGAGTTAAAAAATTTATACTCTTTCTCACTTTTTAAATTAAAAAAGGCCAATGAATAAATTTAGAGTTAAAAAATCACTTCCTCACTAAGAACAAGCTTTAATGTCTCATTCATCTATCATTTCTACCTAATAATTGAAGATGAGATGATTAGATGATAAATGTATAATAATGTTCAATAATTAAAAAATATATAAAAAAATTAATATTTGAAGAAGAGATTCATTAATAAAAAATCATGACTTCGATTAATCTAAAAAAAGTAAGAGAGAGTATAAATTATAAGTGTAATATTTTTCATTTTAGATGTCCGTTTTTTTATTAAAATAATTTATAGGAATTTATTTTTTCTAAAGGGTTGAAGGATTTAAAAAATAATAACAACTTTTTTTAAAAATAATAATTTTTTTTTTTGGTTGGGGGAGGGGTTTTAAAAAAATAGCAATTTTTTTTAATTGGGGGTGAGGTAACGTTACATCCCCCAAACTCGTTCTACTGGGCTGTTTGCACCCTCAAACTCGTTCAGCAGGTAAACGACTTTCACCTGGATGTACGTATCCGCTATTGAACTCGTTCTTTAGGTGAATGATTTCAGTACAAATTTAAATTCGTTCACCTGAAGAATGAATTTGATTGTAATGTATATGTAAATATTTTCAAAAATGTAATATTTAAATAATTATTATTAATGTGTAACGTGTCAAGATCAAAAAGGCTATTTCAGCAGACTATTGCGTAAACAATCTTTTTGGCCATCTACATAAACAAGTTAAGATTGATTTTTATGGTGAAAAATTTATATTATTTAAAATAAAATTTAATTATTGAAATGGTTTGATAGATTTACATTTGCTAAAACTGTTGAATCGCCAAAATTTATTTTGAATCCATGTGGACACTTTAATACGAGACTGTCCCTGTCCCTGTCGTATGCTCGTATCTTCACGACAATGCCGAGACCTGACTCTCACAACACTATTTGGCAAATCCCTCCCTCACAAGAAGCAAGAAAATAATTGTTCAAAACCGATTAGTGAATATTTTGACAAGAAAAGGTAACTAGCGGGGAGGGAGGGGGAGAGAGAGAGAGAGAGGATGAACAAAGAGGGAGAGAAAGAAAGTTGCAGAAAAGAAATGAAGAAGCGAGGAAAAGGAGAGTTGTACCAGGATCTTAATGGCCTCTACGCATAAATAAGGATGAACTTGTGATTTGGCTTGGGAAATATGTTGGTGGTGACTGAGATTTTGATGGTTAATTGCAGAACAATGCTGAAGCAAACGGAGGTCGACAGATGTGAGTCGCTGACAGATGAGAACATGAGGCTGCAGAAAGAACTGCAGGATCTGAAGGGGCTGAAGCTATCTCACCTGTACAACCCCTTCAACAATCCTTCAACAGAATGTTGATTGAAGCCTCAATTTTCGGGGATGGCGAACCTCTTCCACCTTCATTTCACTGTCACAAATAGGAGATAGAGACTAATGATGCTGAAGTTCGAAAATGGGATTGGATTCTAAAGTTCACACCTTCTACTCACCAGAAGGCATTAAGATCCCAGTACAACTCTCCTTTTCCTCGCTGCTTCATTTCCTTTCTGCAACTTTCGTTTCTCCTTCGTTCATCCTCTCTCCCGCCCGCTACTTCCCCCTTTTTTTTTGTCAAAATTTAGTAACAGACCACATTCGAAAAAAAATTGAATAAGAGAGTTAATACAATTTTGGGTTACCGATTATCATCATTTGAGTTTGGGGATAGTTTTTTTAAGTGATTTTACTCAATCTGAGGTAAGTATGTGAGAGAAGTTTTATCTCAACTTGCATAAAAGTGCTTTTTAAGTGATTGACAAATAAATCCTTAATCTAATTGCAACAACAAATATTTTAAATAAAATAAAATTTGATAAATTAAAAATACTGATTTTAAATTTAATGAACCAAAATTAAAATAAATAAATTTAAAGGATTAAAAATTATATTAATCTAAAAAACTTTACTGTGACCTTGATGGGGACATTTTTATTAATAGGTTTTGCCACACAGATCTCTCATAATTAATATTGATGGCAAGTATAATAATATAAAGTTAAAAATTGAGAAACTGAATTATAATGTTTGTTTATAAAAACGTTGGAAAATCATGTTAATATAAATCAAGATAAAATCTATCTTACATACTTATCTCATAAATCAAGTTGAAAAAGTAGCTTTTACCATTAATTATTTGAGTGAAAAATACAAAAGTTGAGTTCCACGGCGTCATAGCTGGTTTGAGCTTGTAACCACTTATATAATAACTTTCATGTAAATTAAGACAAAACATTTTTCAAAAGTTAATCCCAAACAAACTATTCTCGGATTGAGTATAATCACTTTTTAAAAATTAATCTCAACTAATGTTTTTTTTTGTGATAATGGGGGCTAAGCCGAGTCTCTAATAGTGTTACAAAATCTCCTGGAAAACTCAATACTTACAAAATCCTCTCTCAGTATTTCCTTAATTTCATCTGGTGGCATCATCCATATAATCTTATTAAGCCTTTGAACATGTTTGGAAATATCTTTTAAAAAATGATTATATACAATTCAAAATAAGTATATGAAAAAAAATTTATCTCGATTTAAGTAAAAGTGTTTTTAAAACTGTTTCCAAATTGTGGAAGCGCAGCCATTCTATCAGCACACCTGTTGCTTTCTTGAGTTAAAATACTGTCTCGTTTGGTACATTGGAACTGAGGCTAGAGAAGTGGAAGTGGAAGCGGAATCCATAGAATGGGTTGTTTGGTGCACTGTAAGCCACTTCCATCATTTTGGGTTCTATGGGTTCCATAATTTACCCTATGGAACTAGTCTCACTTCTATGGAAGTGAGATTTTCTTCCTATTATACCCTTCCTATTTTCTTCTATCATATCAAACATGTTTTAAAATTTACTTCTAGTATTAATTCCAGTTTCAATTTCACTTCCATTTTTAACAAACCCACTTGATTAATTTTCTTAACAAAGCACAGCAAAGTCACAGAGGCGATAATGCCTTAATGGTAATTTCACTCGTGTCACTGGACTAGAACTTCTTATTCTGCTCTCTCCATGCCTGCGCCCGCCCTGCAGATAGGTTTTAATGCCGCTGTGGACTCCATTCAAGATTCGATTCCATAATCTTCGTGTGTTAGGCTTTTCCTCACGAATCTGGAGTTTGTGAACTCTCTTTGTCCTTCTGAATAAGCGCAGTTGGAGGACCTTGGTTTGAACAGGAGGAGCCGAGACTAAGGAAAGAAAAGGGTCATTCTCAGTTAACGGTAGAAGATCTGCACCTTCTCTGTCGAAGATGAGCGCGTCAAGGTTCATCAAGTGCGTCACTGTTGGTGATGGCGCTGTCGGCAAAACCTGCTTGTTGATTTCGTATACCAGCAATACATACCCCACGGTCTGTCTCTCTTTCATGTCCACTGGCATGTTTCTTTGGTTTTTTACAAATCGCAGGATACCGCTGTGTCAATTTATATGATCGTCAGTGGCTTCCAAATCAAAATCTGTTGTTGCCAAATGGACTTGTTATCGAGGAGGGAGATAGAATACTCCGAAACGCACAATATTGGCAGACTATTTTCATTGTCGTTGTTATTTTCAATTGAATACTCCGAAACTTCCGATGGATCAAGTGCATAAAGATCGCTTACATTTGATTCTCTTACCAGCTACAGTTGTCTTCCTCTAACCTTCGTGACTTCTTTCTTAGACCTTATTTCTTCTGGTTTGAGAAATTTTATGTAATTCTAGTTGATTGATAATAATTATTACGTTCATTCGTTTGATGGATTAGTAGATAATCTAGGACGGTTGACAGGTATCATTCATAGACATTGTAATGTGCGCAAGCAGTGTTAAATCACAATAAGACATCACGCGCTGGTTAACTTGGGAGACAGACTGAACTTTGAAGTGGATTTTAATATTATGAAGAACATGCCGACCTATGTTAAGATCAATGATCGTTTCATAATTTGAAAACATAGTGGGTTATTGGTCTGTAAAGATGAAAGTTACGTGATAATAAGGTGTTATGGATTTGTATTTCATAAGGTAGAGTAGAGTGCCATTCTTGTGCTTTGATTCCCCACTTGACTTTTGATTTTCCTTCCTAGCTTAAAGCTTAATGGTGATCCCTTCTTACTTAGTTTTTCTTGGTTATGAATAACAGGATAATGTGCCAACCGTCTTTGACAATTTCAGTGCTATTGCTGTTGTTGATGGAATCACCGTAAACCTAGGTTTATGGGATACTGCTGGTAATGCTGAAGCCATTAATTTCAATAGAATCGCCTGTGTTTCGGCAATGCATTTGCCTTTGGTGGTTTGACAGGTCAAGAGGATTATGATAGATTAAGACCCTTGAGCTATCCAGGAGCAGATGTCTTTATTCTTGCCTTTTCTCTTATAAGCAAGGCCAGCTATGAAAATGTTGCGAAGAAGGTTTAACTCTTGAATAAAATTAGAATGAGGTCAATTTGCAACCTTTTTTTGCATTTCAGTTACCTGATAAAGTTATTGTTCTTTTCATTTCAGTGGATCCCCGAAATAAGGCATCATGCTCCTGGAGTCCCAGTAATTTTAGTTGGGACCAAATTAGGTAATCCTTCTGTCCTCCCAATCCCGGATTGTATTGGCACCAGCATGTTATTTTTTGGATCTTTATTTGCATGCTAGTTGTGAGATGCAAGAGAATTTGTCTTTCGGCAAGTTGTTACTTGCTTTATAAGTTGATTGTGACTCTATGAAGATCAGCAATCTATATAATCATGCTGATTAGTTGTCTGCTTACCTTTGGTGAAAAGAAAGGGTCCTAAAGGTTTCTGCAGTTCATAGACGGTGTTAGTTTTTTTTTTTAGATTTTATTTTATTTTTAATTTTTATTATGTACGTACTAATTATTGATTAAATTAGACAACAATTTGAGGCACTTGTGCTTCATCGTCTTCCCCAATTTTGCACCAGCCCGTGTATATGTATAAATCATCATCATTGATCTTGCACCATCTAGATTTTATTTTTAATTTTCAAAATTGATCTGCAGATCTTAGGGAAGATAAGCAGTTTTTCATAGACCATCCTGGTGCAGTGCCGATTACTACAGCACAGGTAGACCATCTTAACGGGAAATTTTAAAGGAAGAGGTTGCTATTTTAAGTTCCATTTTTGCTCTACGCACTCATGTTTGTTCTTGCTCTGGCTCAAGGGAGAAGAATTGAGAAAGCATATTGCTGCTCCTGCATACATCGAGTGTAGTTCAAAATCTCAGCAGGTTTGCGGTTAATGTTTTTATCAAGTATGCAATGAGCGTTTAATGACCCTACTAAACAGGGGCTTTCATGTGTCTGATTGCAGAATGTGAAAGCTGTATTTGACGCTGCCATCAAAGTGGTTCTTCAACCGCCAAAGTAAAAGGAGGAGAAGGCACACGCCCAATTCTCGGGCACACATAGCTCTTTTGATCATTTCTCTCTCCAATGACCCGAGTTTGGTCCGACAATCAGGGTCATCTATCAAATTGTCTGTAACTACCATCTTCTTGATGACTCGTGACCATATATTTCTTTCCTAATGTTGACGCGGTCGTGTATTCATTAGCTTGTACTTTTATTCCCAACTCCTGATATTCATGGATTTCTGTGATTTCAGTTTCTTTACTTTTTAAAACGTATGCTGTCCCCTTTATCGGACGGATGAAATACACCATTTGCGGGCATCTCTAGTGGCAGGTTGCGATGACATTGGCCATGTTTTGTTTATGATTTGACTAGTCATGTTGGTGGGGTGTTGGCAAGGAAATCGACATGAACAGTGCCATAAATTGATTGGACGGGCACAATAAGAAATGGTCAATCAGTGGACGACGAGCATTTGAAGAGTATTGAACTTTCATCCTTGTCCTACAAAAATAATCTAGCAACAGCCATCGTACACAATGAATTTATGAACATTAAACTATCAAGCATGTGCTTTATGTAACATTACGTAAAAACCGCAAACAATACAATGCATGGAACTGGGAAGGGGAAAAAACGGACTGGCTTCATGATGATGTTTAGGTTTGGAAGAGAAATTCCATCGTTAAGGTCACATTTACACAAACGGGAATCGAACTTTGATAGAATCATATTTCTCAGCCAGTAGCCCACCCTTCTGTTTCTGGAATTGTATGTACCGCAATGTGCTGGCAAAGAAAACATCCGAAGCTGGATTCTGAATCTCAGTGGTGATTAATTCTATCAGACCCTGAATTGCAGAACTCGTGATCTGTGGGTTTTCTTTCTCAAAATAGTACAAGTACCTGGAGCAATTCAATCACAATTTAAAAATTCATTACCAAAATTATTATTTAAAACACCAGAAGTAATTTGACGAGACTGACTTATTCAGTATTTCAACAAATAGAGTTACTGGACCACTGCTACCCCTTGTCACACTGGCCATTTGCTGAGCAGCATTTGCAATCCTCAAGGCACGCTTAAGGCAAAGCAATACCCTTAACATGCCACACGCCAATATGAAAAAGTTAATAAACATCATTTGGACACACCACTGCACAGTTTAATTATTAACGAAAAAGGGCAAAATAATGCAATGGCTAACACGTGAATTTAAAAAGATAAGGAAACTTGCCAATACTGCCGAGCATCAATTCATAAAACAAAGTTAGCTTGGTCAGCTTACCGTTCTCCATCTTTAAGACCATCTTGATCATCAACCCAAAAGAGATGTGAACATGCATAGACTGCCCGACACTGATCAGGCTTCTTCAAGAGTTTAGCAGAATACTGTGTAAAGTAAGATTATTGATTCAGGTATAGCCATGACCACATTGTGCTCAGTAAGAGATTCTGAGATGAGATATATTCTTCTGAAAGACATACTGCTGGCAAATTCATCAGATTGCTTACCCCGGTAGCCTTGTGTGTCAAAGTATCCCTATTCTCAACACCAAAGACGTTCATCCTCTGAAGCATCCCAATAATTAGATGAATTGCAGTTACCTGAGCTTTGGAGTCCTAAAAGCATTGTAACAGAACAATTTTTTTTTTTAAACTATTTTTTCAATAGTCACATTAGGGAAATCTTAAAATGGACAGCTTTGTTAATGATTACCGCAATGTCTTCCTCATATAATACAAATGCCTGTGTGAAAAATTCATAAGCAACAGGCTCAAGGTCACAATCATTAGCAGCCTGATTATCACACAAAAAAAAAAAAAAAGTCAGAATCAATCAGTTACCGACAAAGTTGCTCAGTGGCTCATTAATTCAAGATAGTAGGCACAGTGACTTTTGGTTAACAGTGAACATATGAAGATGATGAGAGAAAACGATTATAAGAGGTATGGATTACTAGTCAAGTCCTAAGAAATTATTTCACTATTCAGACATGCAAGATCTTCAACCTGGGAATATACAACCTATGCATAATTTGCAGTGCAGAATGAGTCCCTAACCTCTTACTCCCCTCTGTGAGTCTTTTCAAGTGTGGGAATAATATGGGGAGAAACATAACTAGATGTATTTCCCATCACTTTTTGAAAGGCATACCTCAGCACATTGAAGATACAACCTAAGTGCCAGCTCAGGAGATGGGACAGAAGAAAGAGCTTCGATGGTCTGCAACAAAAATTTGATGCATTTTCATCTTAATAGCAATGTATAGTTCCTATTGTCCTTATATCCATATCACAAGTGACTTATCATTCAACACTGTTAGCAATACTTCAATGTTGTTCGTGTGGTGTATAAAAAGGTTTTATATTCTTCGAGAGGCTAATACAATAAAAATTACCTCATTTAAGAGTTGAAATATTTTTTTGGGTGTTGAAGGAATATCTTCTCCCACAACATCTCCATCCTGCCCCTGCAGTCGCCTAACCAACTGTAACAAAATCATAAATCAGAACAGCAAGAGGAAAAGATAAATAAGAATTTGTTCCATCCTAGATAACATTATCATGTGTAGCAAAACCCGCCATTATATATTACAGGTAGATTGATTCCCAGCACAAGAGAACATTTACGAGTTGGCAGAAACAGTTGGTATCACATGGCATCAGAGGTACAATTCTTATGCCTTGCCACCTTCAGGATATCTTGTTACAAGTGGATGAGAATTGTAATATTCAAACAATACAGAACTTACCATGCAAGATTACAATGTTAACCTTTAAAGCATAAGAGTTTCCTCTGTATTGTCCTAACACAAATTATTTCACAGGCTCCTTTTTAAGGGGTTGAATTGAGGACACACTGGATTTTAAGTAAATGCACTTTCGCAGAATTACATATTCAAATTAAAAGAGACGACTTGCTAAGATGTTTTTTAGCAGATAAAAAGCAGGTGTGCAATCAAAGAAGAAAGATACCCTTAGTGCAGAAAATACAAGGGAAGGAACTGTGAAGGGTAAGCGCCTTGGTCCTCCATTCATAATATGTTTCTTCAAAGTACATATAATCTGAAGGCCCGAAAATAATACAAAACAATTAGAATTCAGTTTAAGAATCAATTGCTTAATGGAAATATGATTTTTCCATTCATATTTATAGAGAGATAAAAAGGAAAAGTGTTCAAAATACAAGCGCTTTAGCATTCCAGCAACATTAGTTCAATATATACCTAAATATTAAAAAAAGAATTCAATCTACACAATTCTATTACAGCAATTTGAGGGTGGCCCATTGCACAAGGTTCACACCAAGCGGGGTTTGGAGAGGGATGGATGTACGTAGCCTTACTTCCACAAGTGGAGAGGCTGTTTTCAGAATTCAATTACAACGATGTTTATCTCAAAAACATTCAACAGAAATAAAATTTTGAAGCAATTGATTCTGACCACACATACCTTTACCATTTCCTCAGGATCATCATTATGAATCATGTGTATGAGGCGAGCAACAGAATTTTGTTCTTCATTGAAATCTTCTTCATCAAACTATACATGGGATGAAAGAGATATTTAAACTAGGATTTAATGAAATGGAACATAATTAAAAAAAAAAATTGAAATATGCCATAAAGTGGGCCCAAAAAAAAATGGTAATTTGAAAGTAACAGCTGAAAGATTACGGAGTTCAGAGCAACCTCATCCAAGGCTGTTTCATCCAAATCCTTGATGAGCCCTTTTATTAATTCAAACAACACCTCAACCTACAAAAACACACAATTTATGTTTGAATGAAGGTATTGTCATCCAGTGAAACCAATAGCACATTAACATACCTTATCAGCAGTCGAGATGCAAGTGTTATTCTTCATTATGCTTTGGATAATAACCATAGCCATAACTTTGTTTGTTTCGTTATCAAGATGATCCATTACACGGGGATAATTAGATAGTGTCAAGGCTGTCACAATATCATTGTATTTATCCAATGGAGCACTTAAAAGTGCAACAACTTGTTTTGTTGCTCTCTTGTCATCAAGTTTTGGCTTTCCAGAAAGCTTCTTCACACAGGCTCCCTGCAAAATATCTCTGTCAAGATGTAGCTACTGTAAAATGCTAATTTGATCAAAACAGTACCTTATGAGATCGGAGTTTCTAGAAAATAAGTTTTCAAAGAAACATACCAGTACTTGATCCACATAATCAAGCCGATCTGGGTGAACACGGAGAGTAAAGGTAAGAAGAGAGACTTGCAAAGTGATGGCTCCCACAATAGGCATGTCGACTTGTGCTTCTATAACCTGCAGTCAAGCGCAGGCAATGGACTTTTGGTTTACAATTACAACTTCAAATTATAAGTATAATCAGTAGCCACAAAGAAGTGGAGTCCTTCCTATCTCTTCACTTCTTGGGAAATGGGGTAATAAGGTCAAGTCCTGATGAGTCATATGACTCGTTGACTATAGTTGACATTTTGTTTGGAAACGAAACAGTCTGGAAGTAATTTGCTCAGAAACTAACAATAATGTAACCAACAAAACCTAGAACCAGGAAGGCTAAATAGCCTTGAGTGATTTATAGAAGAAATAGAAATAACAATCACCGGTAATATTATTAATATAAAAATAATCATAGTTTTTGAAAACATTAAGATAAAAATGTCCAGACGTACAACAAAACGAATCAACAAGTTTCTATTATTAAAAGGATGCCTCATTCATATTATTGAATTAAGAACAAGCTTAAATTCAAAATTGTAACCTCAGGGAAAAGCCACCTTACCCTGCCTATTGCACTGCTTAATTTGGTAAATGCTTCCACTTGCAGAAATTCTGGCAAAACCTGATGCAGATGCAATGTTATCAACATATGGAAGATTAATTACTAATGAGAAGTGCATGTGACTTACGTCAGTACTTGAGGCAGCATAATTTGACAACCTCTCCATTAACTGAGATAATATTGCCTTGATGTCTACTGTTGGCTGCATATTAATTACAAAATAACGCCAGTCAAAGAAGGAAGAAAATTGGTTTTCAACTTCTAGAAAATCAAAACAAAGATTGTAGATTTTATTTATGAATAGCTTTTCCAGGGTTTCATTCTTCTCTTATAAGAGGATTGCTCTCGACAGGTTTTGAAGACCTATGAATAATTCTTTTTCAACCTGTGGTAATCCAGATTATTGGTGTAGGGAAAGAAAGGATCAAATAGGCAGGGAAAAACATATTTATAAATTAACCATGTTGATGTATATAATTTCACATTCGAATTTCAAGCCAAATAATACAATGAGTTGGATCCAACTCAAGAGGTTTCCAATTACGAGGCTAAATTGCCTATATTCATGGAAATCATATCTGTAAGCAATTATTGATAAGTCACCATGCTCCATATACTATTTAACCATAATAGGTAAAAAGTTATGATCAAAATATTATTGAGATTTTTTAAACGAGACCTTCTAAGAAGACATACTTGCATTAAAGGTACTTGGTAGACGGGATGCAAGAGATCAAAACTTGGTGTTGAAGATGGGGGAGAAACCACATAGATACAACAGAAAAATGTATATATGAAGTCTTCTACAATCCCAACATTGATTAGTATTTTGAGTGTGATTTTGATTTTCCTTTTGTGTGTGTGAATTTGACCTTCAAGCATATTAAGAATCATATATCTCAATCTCGACCATCATACCCACCTGCAGTTGGGGACAAGCACCTAAGAGTGTCTCAAGAGTTTGCAAATGGTACTCATCAGGAAAAACCTGAATTATGCATTCCATCAGATAAAATTGGGCAAGCTCATCTTTGCAGTTGACAACCTGGGCAAGCCAATTTGAACGTAAGCAGAATGCATATTACGATGACAATGCTACCATGAGAAGAAAATAATTGAGACCTGCTCTAAGACCCTTGGAAGAACTGTATCTTTGTACATGTCAAGGTCCACACCCTCTATTTGACTCAGTACATGGAGATTCTTTCCGACCTAGGATGATTGATTAAAGAAAAATTAAATATATAATAACAACATGTATAACATATTGTTTCACCAGGTGATAATTTCTTACAAGATCACGAAGTTCGTTTCTTTCTTTTTCCCTCTTCTCCCTTATCTGACTGGGTCCCTGCAGACCAGAAATCCCAATTGAAGGCCTCAGCTCAGGATCGCCAAAGATTATGCATGATTCACAGGCACCATAACACCTGCATGGCCAAAAAGCTTCCTCTTGTGATTCATTTTTACTTTTATGGCATGCAAGTACCCTGGTGCTATGCATCAACTAAAACATGACAGACAAGAGTTGAAGGTCAAGGAACCTGATACTGCAAGCGAACCCAAAGCTTATTCATCTCTGTGAAGTTCTGCAGAAGAAATTCAACAGAATCCATCACACAGTCAGCATCCCTGCAGGGCAACAGTGTCTCCCTTCAATGTGCACTTTTGCTGCTTGTTCTCTCAAAACATTTTTCAAAATTGAAATAAAAAACATGGTTGTATAAAGAAATAATCATGTGCGCACAGATATACAGTCTTTGGAGTTGAAACATTCACAAAGTTGCACGTGCCAGATAGCATGGAGCCATGGACACAGTTATCAAACAAGTGATTGCCTTACCCTTCATCTTCAGAACCAATGTCCGGTAACTTATCTCTACTGACTTGAGAAAGATAACTCCTCAAAAACAGACCACGAATTGGATGTTGAATACCGCGACACATTTCCACTAGATCTTTAAGAACTTCCCTGACAGGAGCATCCTTAGATCTGATGTAAACAGATCCTACAGTGCATAGTAGATACCTGGTAAGTCAACAAGCATAAGAAAAGATCAGAGCTGAGCATGCACAAGAACTTGCAGTAAGGGAAGACACCGGAGTAAAGAGAGAGAGAGAATTTCAATCGCTTATCCCACAAGAAACAAAATATCATAATTTAAGTTATTCAATTCAGATGAAATCCGCTGAGAAACAACAAGTGAAGAGACGCTGGCGTCAGTGAGATCAAAATCACATAAAAGGCTGCTCAATTTAGAGAAAAAGTGCAAGTCAACCAGAAACTAAAAAAGGGAATAACGGAAAGGGTGGATGAGGAGGCAAGACTAGTTACAGTCTAGGCAATATATTTCCAGCATGTTGGACAAGCTCGTATAAATCAACAACTGAAACGCCGTGTCTGCTTTCATCTTTAAAAAACATCTCCAGCCTCCTGAGCTCGTCGAAGGCTCTCATATCTAAGGAATCAAACCAAATGCATCGAGATAAGTATTGCACGACGAATTGAGCTCACAATTATAGGTTAGGAAACCAAGGGTAAGTTTACATAGTTCATAATATTTGTGAGGGGAAAGTTTGGAAGTTCGAAGCTCCGATAGCATATGAGCTGAGTATTTTAGGGCTTCCCTGAGATTGTTGGAATCCTGAGAGAAGAGAAGAGCATTAAAGCAAATCAGAGGGATGAAGAGAAGAATTGATAGGGGTCTGCATCAAGTTAAACTACCAGGGCGCGATGCATGTAAAAGGCATTATGTTGAATGCCTGCTATGCCCTCTGCAAGCCATTTCTCTTCGTCTTCTATTCCGTCAGCTATCATTTTTGTGATCTTTTTATTTTTATGGCAGAGGGCTTGATTTCAATAAACCTTAGATGCGAGCAGATCAGCTGGGGTCGGAAGCACCTGGGCAATGTCGAGGTCAGTGAATCATACGTGCTTATATCTCTGATGACTCGAAAGAAGTCGAATCTCGATCAAACCGAGTGAGTTTTTTCACTTTTTTGTTCTGGTGTTAGAACTAGGAAGTTGGAACCGAGAGTCAAGGCCTCCCAGGGGCGTGCAGCGACCCCGTTAAGCCCCGGCCCATTTATATCTTCTATTGTGTTATTATTTTACATTAATAATGATAATCACCGGTACCGTGCCTTCGCAATCCAATATCCAACATCTTTTTTTGATGGGCATGGTATGAATATCCAAATTTTAACCCATGAGTCCATAACATGTTGTTTTAAAACATCGTGAAATTCATAACTATGTGTAGAAATTAGTCATTATTAATTATTGGGCCCAATAGTTATGCAGTTAGCTAACATGGGCTCCCGTTGCGGCAAACCCAACTTAGAGTTACATTGTACAAATAGTGGTCCCAGTAAACATTTCTTGTAAGAGAAAGCTTTCTCTCATTCACAAATCAATAACATACAGAGCATTATTCAAGAATTCTGGAATTTTTCATGGCATCAGAGCGTTAGGTTCTGTAGTCTACCCCCAGAAAATTCAAGATCGGCCTAAGTATCCGAGGCCTGCATCTCAAGACACAAAAGAAACCCTTAGTTGCTCTCAAAGAAACCGTTCGACCACTCCCTCTCGGGAGCCCATGTTAGCTAACTGCATAACTATTGGGCCCAATAATTAATAATGACTAATTTCTACACTATGGTTAAGGAGTGAGGGCGTGTGGCTTTCAATTACCCTTTACTTTTCTTTAGAGTCGGAAAAACGGGTTCAACCAGTAAGTTAAGGTGAGTGCAGCTCGTAAAAATGCGGGCTGCATGAACCTGGCCCGCATAACAAGTGGGTTATACGGGCTCAACCCACGGGTTGGCGGGCTTGCCAGCCTACATTTTTTTTATTTTTTGTTTTTTAAAAACTAATTTTTTAAGTAAATTTTTTACAATGTTAAATCTTTATGAACAATACAATACATGATTGTATATACTTATTTCCATATTATTGTTATTTATGTATCAAAATGAATATTTTTTAAAAGAGGTTTAGGATTAAAATTTATTAAATATATTATAATTGCTAAATAATATATAAAAATTTATTCCAAAGATGTTTTTTTGAAGCAAATTAATTTTATATTAATTATTTGTGTAAGTATTTATGTTTATTAAAATTTATAAATATATATTAAAAAAAATAAAAAAAATGGCTGGCAGGCTAGCCCGTCAACCCGTCATGTCGGGTTCAAGCCGGGGGTTTCCTAGCCCATCAAGATGCGAGCCACACAGGTCCACACTATTTGGCTCACCAACCCGCGGGCCAGCCCGTTTACAGGCTTTACTTTTCTTATAAGTTGCTCCGCCTTTAAAAGCAGTTTGTCTATTATTTTTTTTTCTAAAATATTTTTCCTGGGAAATGATACTCCATTATCCTATTCCTATAAAACAAATAATAACACTTGAAATATTAAATTACAAATGACATTAAAAGGGACTGATTGAATCAAAATATCTTTCCTCAACAGAAAAGCACAAGAAACAAAAATTTCTTAAATAATGTGCTGGTTTGAATTAGCAGTATTAACTATTTATTTTAATTTGATTTACAGTTTTGCTGTAAAATGAGTTTTATTTTAACTTGTGTGAATACTTGTAACTTTTAGAAAGAGTGGGATTATTTGAAAATAAAGCAAATTGAAATTATATGGACCTATTTTAAAATTGCTGTAAATTACAGAGATAAAATTAATTACTGATTATTATTTTTTTCAAAAGTACAGAATCAGTATGAGAATTTATGGATGAAATTATTGGAAGAAAGGATTCATGTTTGAAATTAAATTTAAATTAAATTTTCGGATTAAAACATAAAATTATTAACTAAAACAATTATGCATGAATATATCCCGGGGTTTGGGCCAACAACTTGGCGTGCCCTCCCTATTAGCAAACATGGAGGAAGTGAAATTAAATTTTTTCTACCAAAAAATAAATAAATAAATTTTATGAACGTTGATGTTTTCCCTCAAAGAAAAATGATCCCTATAAAGTATAAACCCAGAACCCTAGGGGTGGAAAGAACTTGCATTTCTCCGTCTAAAGCCCCAGCCTGCAGTTCGACTGAATATCCAGTGATCATGAGAGGGCTTAACAGAGTGGTGTTCCTAGGCAGAGCCATCAGAAATGATTTTGCTACCATTTCTGGGATTGCCAATGGCACAACGTATCACCGTCCACCTCAAGTGGTCTTCTATGGCACTTGCTCGAACCCCAACAACCCCAACCTTCACTGGTCATCGCGAAAGCTTGTTGATCACTTGAGGTTTTCTTGTCCAGCTATTGCTAGCAGCGTTGCAGGCGCTGTTAGCTATAGCTCTACTTCTGCCACGTCTCTTTCTCGGGACGTCTGCCAGAAGGCAACGCCATCTGCAGAAGGTTTTATGCCTAAAGATGTCGTCCTCTATCAGTATGAAGCTTGCCCGTTCTGCAACAAGGTTAAAGGTTAGAGCCCTAGTTCTTCATCAATGTCGGTTTTGGACCATGACTACTCTATTCTGATCCGATAATTATTTCGAACTCCTCACCATGCTATCAGGGCTAAATACCTGATCCGATCATTAATTACCGCTGCTGATTATGAAGTTTTTTCCCTTTTAATTTCTGACTTCTCATTCTTTGAGATTTATTTGGTCTTCACGGGGAAAGATTGGCTATTTATAGAATTATAGTATTATATATTTTATTTTTTATTATGATTATCATAATTGAAGGGATCCTTCTTCAGGTTTTACCAGTATAATTTAAACCCTTTCACTGCAGCAGAAGGGGATTATAAGATTGTAGTAAAATATTAGGGTCAAGTAGCTTAAGTTACCATATCTTTCTCAGTGGCGTCCAGAATATGTTTACAATCTATTGCTCATGTTGGTTAAAACGCATAATGATTACCATTGGTTTGTAATTTATTGCATCACTTTTCCCAGCATTCTTAGACTATTATGACATTCCATACAAAATAGTGGAAGTAAACCCGATCAATAAGAAGGAGATCAAGTGGTCTGATTACAAGAAGGTCCCTATAGTGACAGCTGACAATGAACAAATGGTCGATTCATCAGGTGCGATTTTGTTTTAAAATAATACTTTCATCCATGGAAAAATGTAAAGAATGTTAGTAATCCCGAATTTAATTTATGTTGAATGCTTTGGTAATATGTCTCTCTCCTGCAGACATAATTGATAAGTTACTTAAAAGGATGCATCCTGATTATGACCTAAATACTGATGAAGAAAAGAGGTGGCGTAGGTATGTTTTTCTCCTTTTTTCCCCCTTGCTTATTTCTTTTTGCCTTTTGTATACTTTCCTGCCATTTTACTTTTCTTACTCCAGTAAAATATGATAGTGGCATTGGCATTTTCGGAAAAATGCTGCTGCCATTTTTTCACTCTGCTACTTAATTGAGCGTGTGTAGGTTTAACCTTTGAAAAATTGCATTAACATTATGCTGTTTCTTATGGTACAGGTGGGTGGACAACCACTTGGTGCATGTATTATCACCAAACATATATCGCACTGTTCCTGAGGCCCTTGAATCATTTGACTATATCACTACTCGAGGTAAGATTTCAAACAAACCAGAGGTTTGTCTAATCTAAATTGTCATCTTGTATACCTCTCTCAAGCAAACTCAATTTTCCCTTTACCCTTTTTTTTGGGTCCAATCTAAAACACACCGACCTCCAGATGATGTTTTTGAAGTTAAACAAACATCCCATTCTGTTCATTGTTATGAAAACTACCTCAAATTGGTCAATAAACGGTCAAACCCGGTGAATCAGTGCTAAAGCTGGTTCAACAGATTGTAACTAACCCATTCTTTTCATTGCCATCACAATTATCCCTTATTACGTATGATGGAATGGATAGTAACTAACCAACCGTTTAAGTCATTTTCCCTTGGTTTGAGTTCCATTGATCAAATTAAGTTTAAATTTTAGTAAGCAACTTATGATTTGTATACAATCTTAAAAGCTGTCCTCTATATTTGCAGGCAATTTTAGCTTCTTCGAGAGGCTAACCGCAAAGTATGGTGGGGCTGCAGCTATGTATTTCGTGTCGAAGAAATTGAAGAAGAAGCACAACATCGCTGATGAACGAGCAGCATTATATGGAGCTGCTGAAGAATGGGTTGACGCTTTGAAGGGCCGGAAGTTTCTTGGTCTGTTTAACTGGTTTTATTATAGGCTGTAAAATGACACGCACACATTGCTATTTGAACTTGTAAGTTGATATGTTACTTATTTTGACAGGTGGATCAAGTCCTAACTTGGCCGATCTTGCTGTCTTTGGTGTCCTGAGACCTATCCGCCACCTCAAGTCTGGTAGAGATGTGGTAGAGTGCACACAGATCGGGAAATGGTATTCCGACATGGAAGAAGCAGTAGGACAGTCATCTTGTGTTGATTGTTGATGCAATGAGATAGGGCAGTAGTTTTTTCCCCTGTTGATTTGGGGAAATGTGAATGTGAGTGAAGAGTCTACTGAGTTTGGGGTTGATGTTATGATCACGTCGTTGCCTTTTGGACATAAGGAGGTTGTGCGATATACATACGTCCTAAAATAGCGCGATGCATTAATATCCGGCTCGTTCTGAGATGGGTACCACGATCTTTTTCTCCCCAATCTGACTGCACAGGCATCCATCGAATAAGGCCTTTGGGAGGCTATCAGTTCATAGGGTGGCTTCGGACAGGATCGTAGGAGCTAGGATGTTTTTAGGCTCCTTCAGTTGTTGCTACTTATTCATTGTTTGGCAATATTTTATAATCACTTTTAGAATCATTTTTATATAATTTGAAATAAAATTCATCTCATATAATTACTTCGGATTGTATACAATCATTTTTTAAAAGTTAATCTGAACAAGGTTTTACTCTTTTAACTTGTTAGATTTCTTGTAATAGTAATTTATACCTGTGTATAATATAAAAATTCCAATTAACTTGATTATATAATGAGGCGTTAATCATTCACAAGACATCAATAATGTTACTGTTTATTACCATTTTCAGTCATGTATGAAATTCACGTTAGTTCTTGCATCTAAAGTTTCCAATGCAAGTGTTCGAAATGCTTCTGAAGCATCTAGGTAGCATATTAGCATAGTGTAATTTGAATTCTCCTCCCTTTATCTCCTCCACCACTTCTTACCTCAACCGTTTTAATATTTAATAAAATTATTAATAAAATGATGAATTATTACAAAATAAATAAATTAATGAAAAGTTTAAAACTGCTAAACTTTATCCAGTTATAATTGTAATAAAGAAATATTTAAGAACTTGATTTATAAAACATTAAATCCACAACGATTTTTTTTTTTTTATTTAGACACCGCTCATATTTTAATAGAAGAGGTGAGATGAGTGGAAAGGATCCAAATCCTACAACAGTGGGTGTGTTTGTAAAAGCGTTGAGAGCTGCAAATGTAGAAGATCAGATCCGCTTTTGGTGGTGAGCATTAAACATTTATCGTACTCCTCCTCTCCTCCCCTATTTGCTGCAAAACGAAAGAGAGAACACCACTCCAACCCACCTCCTTCCTTTCGCCTTATCGTCTCTGTCTCCCTCACCCTCCTACTCCATCACCGTTGTCTTCTCCTACGTCTCCTGCAGTAGCTAAGGTCGACCGAACAAAACGTAAAGGGCGGCGACGGAGGAGAAGAGGTCGGGCTACAATGTATAAAATTATATTTGTGTGTGAATAAATATTATTTTAATAAAATTCATATCATTTAAATCATTTTTAACAAAATTTACTTTTCAAACATTTATTTAAATAATTTTTTTAATAAAAAATTACATCTTAAATATTTATTTAAATATAAATTATATCATATTTTTTAACTTCTCCTCAAAATTCTGTTTTTACAAAACATTTTATTAGAGAATTATTTCTATCACGGTTTATACAAACCGATAGGAAATGCTTATATGTTTTTTTTTTGGTATAAAATGGGGCTGATCGCCCTATCTCA
Organism: Vachellia collinsii; assembly: GCA_006871305.1. Taxonomy (NCBI): domain Eukaryota; kingdom Viridiplantae; phylum Streptophyta; class Magnoliopsida; order Fabales; family Fabaceae; genus Vachellia; species Vachellia collinsii. The sequence continues at coordinate 21,654 of QFDD01001436.1, forward strand.
TATTATTCATGTATTAACAAATCTTGGGTTGGAGTAACCCATTACATCTCTATACAGCAAGCTTTGCAATCCCTCAGGAGGATCCTTCAATAGCTGTAAGCCAGTATCCTGCGACAAGCTCCAGTTAGCAAGCCAGCCAGCACTGGAATTTCCTTCTCTAAATGTGTGTTCTACTCTAATCTCCCAATCTTCTTCTATTATTTTTTTTGTGACTCATAAATCTGTTTTTTACAATATTTTTCTCGAACAAGCTATTCAACATTGATACAATAGTTAGAGAATCAGATTCTACAACTACTTTCCTAATTCCCTTATTTTCGAGCAATTTGAATCCAGACCAGATTCCCCACAGTTCTGCACTGATAGCAGTACATATGCCCACTTTGTTTGCAAAGCCTCCCATCCATTCTCCCTTCTCGCTTCTCAAAAGACCTCCACATCCTGCCCAGCCAGGTTGTCCTTTTGCTGCCCCATCCACATTCAATTTAACCCATCCTATTTCTGGTGGTCTCCACCCAATCTGTCTCCAAGCTTTCCTGTGTGCTGCTAGATCATCACAGTAGGCATCCTTGACAGATTTGACATATCTGTAGATGGCATGCACATTCATTTCTTCCTTCTGAAATTCTTCATCAAATAACTCTTTATTTCTCCATCTCCACATAAACCAACAAGTAATCCCAAAAACTAAGTTCCACTCCGCAATGTCATGCCAACGTTGCTTAATTTTCAGGTTAACATCTAGCCATTCATCTTTTTCACTCTTAAAAAAATTATTTGTTCTCATACCTGGGATTAGTTGTTCCCATATTTTCCTTGCATCAGTACAATCTCTTATGGCATGCATTATGTCTTCCTCTACTTTTTGGCACCTGTAGCATGTGGCTGAACCCAATCCAATACAGTGTCTCTTTTTGGAGGTTAGTAGCCCCTCAACTGCAATCCTCCACAGGTGTACCTGGATCCTTCGTGGCCCTTTCCATTGCCAGATATGTCTCCATAACCCTTCACCCCCTCTCCTGTCCAATCCCCCCAATTGTTTGTACATTTCTGCTACACTAAAAGTATTGCCATTTAATCCCATCCACTTTATTTTGTCCTCCCCATCTTCTATACATGGAGGCAACAATGCTGTTATGGCATTCATAGTATCATTGGGCAAGTATTTGTTTAATTCATCTATTTTCCATTGTCCTTCACTGACATATTTTGCAACTGGTTCCATCATCTTTTCTTCCCCTGGTTGCTCACAGCATATGTCTACAAGCCTTATTCCTTTGCCAACCCATTTACTAGTCCAGAAGTTCGCTCTCCTTCCATCATTAATTTCCCATCCCACATTCTTCACTATCTCAGGCCATAGGTCCCCCAATTTTTTCCACAGTGCAGAATCAGTATTTCTGACAATACATGAGGTTGTGAAATCTGTTTTCCTTTCATATTTACCTCTTAAAACCGTTGCCACTAGTTTACTAGGATTCGCGATCACATCCCATCCTGTTTTACATATTAAGGCCTCATTCATTCTTCTAAGTTCTTTTAAACCAAAACCTCCTAACTCCTTTGGTGTACACAGGGTTTTCCAACTAATGGTATGTATCTTCCTCCTTCCCTCCATACCACCCCAAATAAAATCTCTTTGGATTTTTTCGATCTCCTTACATATGCCTACCAGTACATCCTCATGCATCATATTAAACACTGGCATTTGCTGGGTCACAGATTGCACTAGTGTTAGTCTGCCTGTAAAGGACAAACTTTGTGCCTTCCATCTACTCAGCTTCTTCTGTACTTTGTCAATTAGGTACTGGAATTTGCTTCTTGTTCGTCTCCCATTCGAGTTTTGTGATCCCAGGTATCTACCCATCTCGTTAACCTGTTGAAAGCCACATAAGCTCACCAGTTCTGTCTTCCTCTCTTCATTCACATTTCTTGAAAACATGACTGTAGTTTTCTGGGTGTTTATTTTCTACCCTGACATCTCCCCAAAGCTCCTCAGACAGTCAAGCACCACTTTTAGCTGTTCTATTTCAGCTTCACAGATTAACAACACATCATCAGCAAATAGTAAGTGCGATATTGGAGTACCTCTTCTCCCCATCTTTATAGGCTTCCATATCCCTTTATCAACCTCATCCATGATCATGTGAGTGAGTTTCTCCATTCCTAATACAAATAAGTATGGGGAAAGGGGATCTCCCTGTCTCACTCCCCTTGTTGGTATAAATTCTTTTGACTTGTCTCCATTCCACAGTAGTTGCATGGTTACTATTTTGAAGCAGGCTGCCATCACTCTTCTAACGTGTTTTGGCAAGTTAATTTCTTCCAGCACCTTCTCTAAAAACACCCAGTTCATCCTATCATATGCCTTCTCCAAGTCTACTTTGATTACCATAAATCCCTTATTTCCTCCAGCTCTTCCCATAAAATGATTTATCTCTTTTGCTACTATAATGCTTTCTTGTATGCATCTCCCGGGCACAAAGCTAGATTGAAAGGGAGATATTAATCTTGGCAACAGTGGCTTTAGTCTCCCTACTATCACTTTAGAGACTATCTTGTATAGGACATTGCATAAAGATATTGGCCTTAACTGGTTTAGTGACTCCACTCTCTCCATTTTAGGAATCAATACAAGCAGTGTTTTATTTATCTCCGCTAATTTGGTTGGATTTGCCCATGCTTCCTTGACAAACTTCACCACACTCTCTCCCACCAAATCCCAGTTTTTATGGTAAAATATCGCTGGGAATCCATCCTCACCTGGGGCTTTGAATGCTCCAATGTTGAACACTGCTTTTCTAATTTCTTCATCTGTAACTTGTTTTTCCAATTTCCATATTTCAGGTGGCTTTACTCTATCCCATGAGTGTCTTGTGGTGACCCAGGTCTTTTGTGTAATGTTTTCCGTAAATAGTGACTCATAGTGAGCCTTCACCATGCCAACCAGATCATCCTCCTCCTCTACCCATATGCCGTCACTATTCTGCAGCATGTTGATTTTGCTCCTTCTCCTTCTATTTACTGTCTTGAGATGGTAATACTTAGTATTGCGATCTCCATTTTTCAGCCACTCTCCTCTAGACTTCTGAAACCAATGAACTTCCTCCTGTTTCAGGACTTGCATCAATTCATTAGTCATATTCTCTTCAAGATCTTCTAAGAATCTATTTGTTCCTCCATTTAGGCTTCTCTGGATTCCTTCTAGCCTAGCATTGAGGCTTCTCTTCTTTCTCTCAATAAGGCCAAATTCTTCATAATTCCACTGCTTCAAGTCTTCTTTGAAAGTGCTTAGCTTTACCGGTGTTTCTTCATTTTTGCTCCACTGCTTTTTTAGTAATTCTCTGAAACCTCCATGCATCATCCACATTGCCTCAAACCTGAAAGGTCTTGCATTCATATTAGGAGGCCTCGGTTGGAGTTCAAAAAGAATGGGGTGATGGTCTGAATACACCCGGGCCAGAACTTTTGCAGTCATGTCAGGGAATCTATGCTACCATGCTGTATTGCATAGCCCTCTATCCAGTCTTTTGAACACTCTCTCCTGCCCTTGCCATTTGGGACCCCTCCAAGTGAACCAAGGTCCCTGTGTTTCGATATCTATCAGTTCACATTCTTGTATCCAGTTGCGAAAGTTGTCACACCTATGGATATTAGCTCCTGCTCCACCTCTTTGTTCCAGTGGGGATGATATTTCATTAAAGTCACCCCCTAGTAGCCATAGTTCTTGTATTTCACTAGCATATCTTCTCAATCGATTCCATAGTTCTTCTCTATTATTCCCTTGTGGGTTTGCATAAACTATAGTGCATAGCCATGATTCATCACCATTCCTTACTTTTACATGGAGATGTTGATCATCCTTATCTATAATTGCCACTGTCCATTCCTCCTCTTTCCAGCACAGCCATATACCACCTGCAAATCCCCTTGCTTCCACTTTAATAGAATTTTTAAAGCCCAGCTCTTTAACAACTTATATGTTTATTATTAGCTTGCAGTAACTTTTACGTTGCAGGGCAGGAATTTATTGCAGCAAGATCCCACCAACTGAGATGTGCCAATAAAATGCAATTTTAAATATTATGGCACAATTAACTAGCTGCTGCCTTTCGTCTGATGTATTCGGCTGAGGTACCCGAGTTTAACCCCTATATTCTACTTCTACCATTGGGGATGATTTCATCTGTTTTGAGATGTCCTTTAATGACGAACAGTTATCTATCTGCCTACAAGGCATTGAAGAACCATACAGAAATGCGAGCTCACCTGTCTGGGCTAAAACGTGGAAATGGCCTGCCCGTGAAAATGCCTAGGCTCCTCTGATTCTGAAGCAGATATTCATGAGGGTGATTTTGCCTTCATTGGTGTTCAGAAAGTTGTTGATGATCTCAAGCTATACGCCAGAACGAATTTCTTGGCAGCTACTCAAGAAGACGTACACTTTGGATGGGGTTAGACGATATGGTATTAGTTTTGTTGGTCAGAGGGAACATACAATACAACCTTTTTTTTTTTTTGCCAACAGGGAACATACAATCCAACTTGTGTGACCAAATTAGCAACTGGATTGAGGTTTTGTTAGAAAAAAGACAAAAGAAACAAAGAAAACCCGGTTTCTCCCTAATACCACCTGAGCCTGTCATTAGATTAGAAGGTTTAAGGCTTTGTTTAAAGCAAAGCTATTTGTAATTTAAATTTTAACAGGCACGAATTGTGAGCAACTAGACTTGTCGAGTGGAATTGTTACGAATGGCGACGGTGATAACAGGGATCATTGTTTAAACTCTAAAATACATGCATACATTGTTCTTAGAGAAAAAACTGAGATGTTGGCAAAAGAGGGATAAGCTACAATATGCAACAGAGATTGAATTGCGTAACATTGATATTTTTCCCGCCCACGCCTGTGGAGCCAAGCAGAGCTCAAGTTAATTGAAAGTCAACCTTTCTCCACAGCCAAATGGATCTCGGATGCACAACCGTACCGTACCCGTCGAGGCGTTATCAATGCACTTTCTTCTCGATTGCCAAAACACACAGAAGGAAGGCATAAGGATAAAATAGGGTTAGGGTTAGGGTTCGGGTATGCAAGTTTTGGTGGGCCAGCAATGGATGGGAGCTGGATTATTGTAAAATGCAAGATTATGGGATATGATTTTTTGGCGTAATGAATTGAATGCTGGTTTGGGGGTAAGATCTGAAATGATGGAAGGAGGGGATGGAGCCACTTAAGATCCTCATCCAATTTCGAAGTACACGTAATGAGCGGCCTACCCCCAAGTGAACACGTCAACCCACCGGCGCCGGAAGTTTCTGAAGTGCTCTCTCTCCTTTTTTTAAAATTCGAAAATGCCAGTCTTTAGCCCGAATTGACAATTACATTCCCTCCCAATGTACACCCCTACCCTCTGGCTCAATTTTCTCCCTCGCCACCACCTATTCTCTTCCTCATCCCTTCTCACTCCATACTTCTGTGACTTCTCTGTCACAAAATCTGCGTGTACGTCGTCGTTTCCCCTGCCTCCCTCTTTCTCTCTCTCCTTCGTCATTAATGCTGCCATCGGTTTTGGGATGTAGCCTTTTTTAGATTCTACAAACACCCGGTTGATAGGCAAGCTCGACTCGAGAGTTATGCCTGTGTGATATCCACCCAAAAACCTTTATTATTAAATTATTATCTAGTGTGCTTGTGTATTCTTCTTCCCGTTCTTTTAGTTCTCTAATTAGTCAATACAATTAAATCACACATGAAAGTTCCATTACCCGCTTTTAATCACACAATAATATAAGATTGCCCGTTTTCCCACTATAAATAAACATCCCACAGGTTTCTTTCTTAATGGTGAGTTTCAGTTAGACCAGAAATCATAGCAACAAAGAAGGCAAAGTTCATGCCGATAAGAGATAGAAAGATCATGCATCTTTTCTGATATAGCGACAACACGAACCTTTTGGCTTTAAACCTACCCATGATTTCGTTTCGGTTCCGGCTTCCTATTAAATGACCTTGATGTATATCCACTGAAGACAGCACTCCTCGTTGCTCCTCCTCCTTCCATTGAGCTAAGATGGCAGTTCATGCTCAGTTTTATTCAGAAAATTCCGGATTGCCCTTAAGTTTTCCAAATTGGGCAGGGACTAGTCAAGTACTTGGAATCGATAATGGCCTTCTTCTCAGTCTTCCACACCCTTCACAGCCGCAGCTCCATCATCACCAGGCCCACCAAAACTCTGGTTCTGATTACAATCAGGGGCCTTCGTTCTCCTTCGCATGCAATAGTTTTCCATCCACGTCCTTCTCTCACGCTATAAATGCGCAACTGGAATTACAGAGACATGAGATTGATCGCGTGCTCCTGTCGCAGGATACCACATTAGGATGAAACTATCTCTGTTTTATATTTTTTGATATATTGTGAGAAGATTCCTCTTTTTTTGGGCTAAGATCAAGTGTGTGAAATGTTCAACTTTCGATTTTAGGCTGCACCATCCTGTTGCAGATCATTTTAGTGACTGAATTATGCTTTTATGCTTTGAAACAGAACGAGAGATTAACGCAGGCCCTGCAGCATCAAAGAAAGGGGCAGGTGGCAATCCTACTGAGTGCTCTGGAAATGAAATCGCTGAGTTTAATTAGGCAAAAAGAGGATGACTTGACCCGGGCGAAAAAGAAAACTACAGAGCTGGAGGATTGCTTGAGAAAAGCAGAGATGGAAAGCGAAGCGTGGCAGAGACTAGCCAAGGAAAAAGAGGCCTTGGCGGTAAGCCTGACGAACACGCTGGAGCAGGTGAGAGAGAGAGGGGTGTGGGATAGTAACAGAGCTAAAGATACAGAGTCTTGCTGCGGTCCGTGTGAGGAGAGTCAAAACAGAGAAGAGGAAGAAAGGGTGGGAGAGCAGAGAAAGAGAATGGCTTGTAAAAGATGCAACTCTCGGAGCTCGTGTGTACTGTTCCTACCCTGCAGACACCTCTGCTCTTGTTATTTGTGTGAAGCTTTGCTTGATTCTTGTCCTGTGTGTAATTCTGCCAAAGACGGCTGCATGGAGGTGCTTTTGGCCTAGCACGCCAAGAAGGATGGATGAGGAAAAAGAAGCTCGTTTGACAGAGTGAAACATATTCTCATTTTTAATTAAACTAATACTTGAAATCAGATATTTAGATTAGGGTGTCATTGTGGCGTATCCGGCTTTCAGGTCCTTTTGTCTTAGTTGGCCCTTTTTGGGGACTGCACCTGGCCGTATTTTGTTTTTGTCCTACCTAGTGGCCCGTGTTTGAACAGAATTATGTTGCACGATAATTAGTGGTAGAAAGAATCTTATTCCCTTTTTCCTTAATTGGGATTTAATTCTAGTACTAGTATCTGAATTTGACTTGCTTTGCTTGATTCATCGATCTTCCTTTTGCTTTCACAATAAATGACACCTATCTATCTTATCTTAGTCTCAGCCGTATCAGTGACGGGACTCTGTTCCTCTATAAATCTTTTAACTTAGCCTTTTTACTGACAGCATAAAGGATATTTGATTATTATAAAATAAAAGTCTGCGAGTTTGGAACTGCACATCTGTTACTACTTCCGATGAGATATGGAGAGGCGCCCAGCTTTGCGAACTGCGAGCTCGGAGATAGAGCCAAGATTGGCTGTGCCGTTTTTGCCATCCATGCTCTCTTATTTTGCAAATGAGACGGAAGTGGATGTTGCTAAAACCAGAACTCAGAATTGATGAAAATTGTTTTTCATATATATTTCACGTGTAAGAGGGGCCTATTATATAGGCAAAGTTCCGTGAACAACAACAGTGACACGTACACATACACGTAAGTACAATAGCATGACCGGGGACACGTGATTGTAACTGATTCTTAACAGAAAATACAAATTGACAACAGAAGTAACAAACTGATAACAGAAATACAATCTGACTTATAGTTTGACTTATATCTAACATTCCCCCTGCTGAAGAAAAGAGAGAATGACAACAGTAACAATTAATCACAGCATTCATTATCATCAAAATCATCTGGAGCTTTTGACATTTCCAGTGAGTGAACATTAAGTTTCTTTCTGCAGTAGTGAAACAAGGCGCTGGACTGTGTCTTTGTAAAAATATCCGCTACTTGATTGAAAGAGGGAACATAACC
>QFDD01001437.1:0-30698 GCA_006871305.1 Vachellia collinsii
AGTAAAACTCGAGTTTGACAAGAAGTTTTCATCATAACTCGAGTTATGAGCATCAGAACTCGAGTTTCGAAGAGAGAGAATCCAAAACTTCCTTTCAAAACTCGAGTTACATTAAAAGTTTTGACAGAACTCGAGTTTTGGGATAATGGAACTCGAGTTTCGAGCTAAGGCGCAACGCTGAACTTCAAAACTTCCTTCCAAACTTGAAGTTACGCTTAGAGTTTTCACAGAACTCGAGTTTGGCCAGATGGAACTCGAGTTTCGAGAGACAAACTTGTTTTAAACGTAAAACTTCCAATGCAACTCGAGTTACATATAAAAGTTATGTTTTGAAAATCCTATAACTTGAAGTTTTGCAACTGGAACTCGAGTTTCACGATGAAAAACTTCTTCTAAACTTAAAACTTCCAAGGAAACTCGAGTTACAATGAAAGTTATGATTTCAAACATCTGAAACTTGATGTTTTGGCTACTGGAACCCGAGTTTCAAAGAGTGCTTCGTAACGTGACTTCCTGGAACTTTTGAAAATCGAGTTTTATGTTCTGTAACTCAAGTTTTATCAAAACTCTTATTAAAACTTGAGTTACAACAAAAGTTATGAGATTTTTACTTTGAAAATTCTTCAATAACTCAAGTTATGAGGAAGCAAAACTCGAGTTTGGTTTACTGTCAGTTACGCTGTTGATCTCAAATCTTTCTTTCTTCATGCTACACTTATTTGAATCTTATCTGCACTCATAAATGCTTATTCCTTTTACTTATTAACAGAGAATGGGTTGCTTGATTGTCTCACAGAAAAATGCTCAACCGACAAAAATCACAGAAACGACCAGACGTGTCAGAAGCATCAAATATTGTCAGACAACTCCACAATGGCTGTTCAATTATCTTTCAATAAACAAATATTGTCAGAACAGATTACAAGTTTGAAAGATAGAACACAAGAGCCAAAGCCAATGGAAAAATAGGACGCTCCACTCAAACGACTATATTTTTGAGAAACAGAACACGAGCCAGAGCCAACGGAAAAATATGGCGCTCCTCTCCAACGGCTATATTTTGACAACATCTATAAATAAGAGGAAGCAACCAACGGAAAATGTGAGGAAGAATACAGAGTCACCAAGCACAACGCGTAGAGTGTGAAATCACATAACAACATTAGGACTCTGCTTCTCCGAGAGCTTCAGTGATGATACAATCCACTTCATAGAGTGAAGTATTTCCCAGATTAAATCATCCCAACCTTTGAGAGTAACTTAGGATAGACCTGAGTGAAATAGAGTGTAACCTTACGTGTGGTAAGGGGGAGTGATTGTAAAGGTCCTCAAGTACCTTCGTAAATCTTGAATCGGTTTCACAAATGTCCAGTTAAATTTGTGGGGTTTCTCAAGTACTAACGGTTACAAACTTGAGTTGGTTTCATAAATACCTGGAAAAGTTTATGGGGTTCTCAAGTACCCACGGTTACAAACTTGAAGTAGCCCGTGTATGTGTTACATTGAATATGTGGCTGTAATGGTTTTCCAAGTACCTGGTTAAACTTGGATGATATAGTGAATTGTAAATCTCAGAGGAGTCTGAGGACTGGACGTAGGTCAGAGAGGACCGAACTAGGATAAATCTCTGTGTACTCATTCTTCTTTCATCTTCATTAATTTCTAATGATTTCGTTCTTACTCTATCCAATATCATTATCTATTTTTATCAACTTATGATTTGGATATTTTGATTAATCAAGGTTTGAAAAGAAAATTTTTGAAACACCCAATTCACCCCCCCTCTTGGGTGTCGGCCATCCTAACATCTGGTGCCCGGGGTCATTTTCTTGTATTTTGGTCAAAATAACCAAAATGCCATTGACTTTTCTTAGAATGACCATTTTGCCGTTACATTTCTTTTGCTGGCAAAATGGCACCTTTGGCATCTCTTATGCTTTTGTTCACTCTTCAGACCCTTAATTCATCAGAACCCGTTGTTTAGCCTTTGTTTTCAGTTACTGAAAAAGTGGGTTTACAAATCCCATCAAAAATACCCTTCAACTTTTTTCAAAATGACGATGATGTCCCTTACATTTTCAAATTAGCCATTTTCCCTTTCTAATATCCACATTTTCAGTAACTAGAACAAAGGCTAAATTAAGGGTCTAGAGAGTGAAAAGGAATGAAATGAAGTCTAGAAATGCCATTTTGCAAATTTAGAGAATGTAAGGGTGAAATGGTCGTTTTTGAAAAGTTAGGGTCCTAACTATCATTTTGGTAAAAGGTGACTAAAATATCAAAAAATTACCCCAAGTCTAGAAATGTATCAAAGAAGTCATTGAACATGAATTGAGGTCCAACTAAAGCTAAAATGACCAAAATAACCCTAGCAGCAATTTTAAGGGTCATTGAATATTTGGCCATTTAATAAATTTCTAGCCAAATGCAATTGTTTAAAGTAGCCAGACACCTCATAAATGTAATTTTAAAGTGACTAAAAATAGCTCATGAAATGTCCTAAATTATGAAATTGTTTTCAGTAGAAAGTCAAAATTAGTCTGCTAGAATGGTAGTACAGGAATTGAAAATCATAGAATTTGGATTTTCATAAGAAAATAAATTAAGGGCACTTATGAAACGATATTGAGATGAGAAAAATAATGAGATGAGTATATGAATTATGGGAATTTTTATTGACCCTACACTAGTCAAGTGATTAGGGAATTCCTGAAAAGTATTTCCAGCAGAAATTAACCGGATAAAGTAACTAAAAGCAACTTTACCTTTTTGAAAGAGAATTGTGTGGATGTGAGAACAAAAGCAAAAGCAAATGAAAATTTTAACATAAAGTGGTAGATTTTATCAGTACAAGTGGATCCCACCACTTACTAAGTCACTCATGTAGTTTGATTAAAGTCTTGAAGCCTCCATTTGATGCCCAAATTCGTGCTCCAACCTGCAAAGAAGAGAGAGAAACCATGAGATTAAGAAGGAAGAAGAAAAAAGAGAAATTCAAGACAAAATCAAAGGTAAGAAGTGGTTTCAAGCTTGATTTCTTCCCTAGAATCTGATTAGGATCTTTGTTCATCCTCTCAATCAGTTTAATTTCTTCTTTAAGTCGTTGAGTGATGAATTTCAAGAGTGTTCTTGAAAAGAATTTGAGAAATAAAATGAAAGGGAGTAAGAATTTCAAGTGATAGGTGCCATAGATAAATTCAATGCTTGTTTTGCATCATGTTGATGCTTAGATTGAGTTGATTTAAGATTGATTTGAAAGTATGGCTAAAACCCTGTACCTTGGCTATTGTCAGGATTGATGATACATGAATAAGAATGTTTTAAGTTGTTAAATGATGGAAAATTGATATAGAAATGAGATTGTGCATATCTGTGAGAAGAGATATTGCAAAATCTCATTTTTTTTCCAATTTTAAATGTGAAATTCGTCCAGCTGTGATTATCGAGGGAAAAAGTGTGATTCTGTGTGTTTTGATGTTTCCATTATGTTGAGAAGGAAAAATTGTGTAGGGTTAGAAACAAAAACACAATTTTGAAAGAATTGAAATCATCATTGGCACAATTAGGAGTGAAGGACCTTAGTTGTCAAATTATGAGTTGCTAATGGTTAAAATGCATTAGAAATGGCTTGGTAATGATAATAAATACGCTATACCATGTGTAGGGGTGCTAAAGTTTAAAGAAATTTGACAATCCAGTAGGGAAGCCAATTTGAAGTCAAATTGGAAAGTTAAGTCAAGCATAAGGTAGCAAAACCTCTAAGTCTTACATTTACATTGCATTTGATTATTGTGTATGTTGTTTGCCATATATGGGATATGGTTGAAGCCATATAATATGTAAATCCTTGATTGTGATGTATGCATTCGTTGTGGTTGTGCCAATAGATGAGTTTTTTCCTTGGCCTTGTGCAATGATGTTAGCATAAGTAACGTTGTGTGAATGATGATTCATGGTATGTTAGTTTTACATATTAATAATCATGTTTATTGATGTGTTAGTTAGAGATAACTACTAGGATTTCTTTAAATCTCACCCTTTCTAATGATAAAACATAGGCACAAGCTCAAGAACCAAGGACGAGGAGGTGCATGAGTAAGTGAAAGTGGTGGCTTCCATTTTGAGAATCATGTATATGTGGTTTTGTATATTTTGGAGGATTGTAGAATAAGCCTCTACTTTTTGGCAATTATGTGCTATATGAAGTAAATTTATGCTAATACTGTTAAATATATATATATATATATATGTATGATGTAATATGCATGAAGAAAATAAAGTTATGCATGCAAATCAACCATAGAATGGGTCCAAAGCCCCATTTAATGGCATAAATGAGAAGTGTGAATGAAATGGAGCAAATGAACTCCAAATGTCATAAACTTTTGTGTGCAAGTAGTGCATGTCACAATCTTTAAAATGAGCTATAGTTTGCAAAATTTGGACTTGTGTCCAAAACATTAAGCATTTTTCAATTTTTGCTAAAAAAATAGAAAAATGATAGTTGCAAAGTTCGCCTCGACGAAAATGCTTAAAGAGGAAAATTTTTGTGTTCTAGAAGAGTTCACCACAGTGAACTTTAAATTTCACAAGCATGAACATGGTCAGGGAGCAAATTTTGTTTAATTTTGAAAATTTTGTCCCAACGAAGTCTAGAGTTGGCTGCAGCGAAGTTCCAATATTTGACCAAATGAACCGTGATTCTTCCTACTCTTTTCAACTTAGATTGAGCAATAATATGGTCTAAGGAATATTTTCCCTTTAAGGGATTGAACAGGCTTTTATTAGAGAACTAAATCAGTTGGTTTAAATTTTTCTATAATTAGTTGTGAATTTTTAAAATTGGACCAAAATTTTAAGTTTCCCAATAAATAGTAGCTCAAGTGGGAATTTTTGAGATTCACCTAATTAATTAATTCTATCTTATGTAACAGTCTCAAGTGGTTAAGTTAAGGTTGCTAATGGGTAATAGAGCTAGATAAGAGAGGTGTTACACCCTTACTTCTACATTTTGAAAAATGACACCTTTACTCTTCCTTTTACTTCCTATTTCCATATTTACCCTTTCTACAATTCTCGAGACTCTTACTTCATCTATAACCTCTCGTTTAGGCCTTATTCCTAGTTATAGAAATTTGTGGATATTACACTTTCCAAAATGAATTTTTCTACTTTTCTTTCCATACACTTTGCATAATCTTGCTTCTAATACATTTTCTAACCATTATTCAACACAAAACCAACCTTCCACATACAAGAGGGAATTTGGCTAGCACCTCCCATTAAGAGTTTCACTCCCAAAATTTCAATACTACTCAAATCAACACAAAACAACCATCAATAGGTTCCAATTCATGCATAGAGTTGTATGTCAACACTTATTTCAACTAATTCAATTCTATGCATGAATTGGAACCTATTGATGGTTGTTTTGTGTTGATTTGAGTTGTAGAAATCATGAAACAGAGAATATTTCATGCATGAATCACAACTTACTTTGAATTCTTGGTGGATTTTGCTCTCTTTTCCTTCTACTTCTTGTTCATCTCTCTCTCCCCTCTCTCCTTCTCTCTTGGCCGACCTAAATGGCTTCAAGAAGGGTTTTGAAATGTCTTATAAAATCTGCACATGTTATGGTTTAATTGTGAGACCCACTTGGATTGATAAAGGAACTTTACTCTGATATATTCTTCTTTCTTTTTATATCTTCGAATAAGAAGACAAGATGTGGCATGATATAAACCCCACAATTTACTTTATGCAAATAACGTTACTTTAGCTTACCATAAAGCTACTTTATCTTGTTGGAAATACCTTTTGAGAATTCCCTGATCACTTGACCAATGCAGAGTCATTAAAAATTCCCAAATATGATCATTCCATGGTTTTTCTTATCTCAAATTACTTCTAGAAATGCCCTTAATTAATTTTCCTTTGAAAATCCTTATTTCAAGGATTTTCAACTTTTTCTTTCCGTTCCGACAACTTGTTTATAACTTTCTCTTAAAAACAATATTATAAATTTCTATAATTCCTAAGCTATTTTTTCTTACTTTGAAGTGATGTATCTGAGGCCTTTGGATTCTTAAATTATTATATTTCATTGAAAATTAATTAATCAACCAAATATTAATTATTAACTAAAAATTCATCCCGAGGTTATATAAAAAAAATTATTCTGAGGTCATTTATGTGTTTTTTTACTTCCATTATGCCTTAAATATTGCTCAGGGAATTATTTCTTTCATTTCTTAATTTTCGGGGCAACTTTCTAATATCATGGTCCAAATTACGAAAATGCACCTACAACTTTTTCAAAAATACCAAAATGCCATTACTTTTTCAAAATGACAATTTTAACCTTACTTTTTCTACATTTGGCAAAAGTGACCTTTTTACCCTTCTTTTTCTTTCTATTTCAACGTTTACCCTTTCCTTTCATTTCCTTTCATTCTCCATACCGTTAATTAATTTGTAGCCACTTGTTTAGCCTTTATTTCCAATTACAAAAACTTGGATATTACACTATGCTAATTTATAATTTATTTCTTGCATTTGTTTACAATTATATTTTTTAATTTACCGCATACATCAATATTATGTTTGAGTATTTTTCTTTCTTTTTTCGTAACTATCCAATAGTTATACTACTGATTATTCCAAATTAATTTTATCAATCTTGAGTTCCCAATGGTTATATACCAAAACGGTATTTTCTTTCCACAAGCTTGAAACTCCCAATTTTTTTATTGAATACGTATGGAGTGTCTTGTACATGATCCAACTATGTCTGGTCGAGGATATTTTATTTAAATTTTTTATTAGTTTCAAGTGATATGACGGAGAGGGTAATTAGTAGGGAGAAAACAACTATTTTTTCTTTATTAGCTATATTGTAGTAATCGCGTAAATAGAAGTAGCTATTTTGGGGCATTCATAAATAGAAAGTCAAATTATTTAATGAGACACTAATTGAAAATCACGGGTTCCCCCCTAAAGTTTTTCGCATTCATATATAGCTTGAATGGCCATCTTCTTTTGATCTATTTTGGTAACTTAATAGTCTCTACTTACTTTTAGCATTTTGACTATTTATAAGTTCTGTATGTTTTGTAATTATAAATAGCAAGATACCAAATGGGTTTTGCTCATATCTTTGGAATTGCATTTACAACAAAGAAGCAGGAGAAGCCGTAATAAAGAAGGAAATAGTCAGAATGTACAAGAAATTCAGTATTACCATGTGCATCTAGTATTTCTTTATCAGTTCCTTCATTATAGCTCAAGCAAAAAACTTCAATATAGCCAGCTATGGGGGAAATCCTAATGGAGATATAACTGAGGTAATGCCATAAAATGTTCATAGAATGCACGTAGAAAACATAATTCTGGTGTTTTACAACAAGAAACCTTAATTCGTTGACAAGTTTGTGAATGTTTCCTTGAAGGCTCTCACAAAAGCATGGACCGATGCATGTGCTGCCACAGATGCTAGCAAAATTTTGGTTGGCGCAGGAACTTACTTGATGAATGCGGTGGATTTTAAAGGGCCATGCAAGGCTCCTTCTCTTGAGTTACAAGTTGATGGTCTTATTCAAGCACCAGCAAACCCTGATGCACTAAAAGAGGCAGATCAATGGGTTAAAATACGATATGTGAATGCCTTCACATTATCTGGCACTGGAACTTTTGACGGCCAAGGTCCAACTGCATGGAAGGCAAATGATTGTGCACATAATTCAAAATGTGATTGGCCTACCATGGTAATTAAAATAAAAAGTCCTGTATGAAAATCATATTATTATTCTCCCTATTTTTTTCCAAAATTTAATGTTCCATTGACCTAATGATTGGAAGGGAAGTTTGATCCAAGAACTATATCCAACGGATTGTATAGTGCCTTTAGTCGTTAGCACAAACTAATAGGCTGTTTGATTTGAAATATTAGAGGATGAATATGCATAGATTGGGTATACTTTTTCTTAGAGTTGCATCATGATGCAATTCTATTTTATTACCTATTACTACACCTTATACATATTTTCCCATATTCTTTATTTCTTTTGTCAAGAAAATATAAACACACATAGGAAGTGCACTAGATCAATCCCCATATTTGTGGAACTTGTGGTCAATAGGAAAAGAATCTTCTTCAATTCTTCTATCAACAAGTGTGGTATTATCTTTTATTTCAAATTTAGTTTGTTGCCTTGATCCAATGATTGAAAGTAGAGCGTAATTCAACAATGAAATGTGGATTGTTTTTATCGCTAGCTGTGCACTTCACCAGTTACACTAACAAGAGTTTCCTTTGATTTGTATAGAACTTTGGATTCAACTTCATCAACAATTCATTTATCAAGGGAATAACTTCAAAAGACAGCAAAAACTTCCATGTCAATGTTCTTTCTTGTAACAATATCAATTTCGATGGCTTTAAAATCAGTGCACCAGGAGATAGCCCAAACACTGATGGAATCCATATTGGAAGATCAAACGGGGTAACTGTTGCAAACACTAATATCGCAACTGGAGATGACTGTGTCTCAATAGGTGATGGTAACACAAACATAACCGTGATAAATGTGACTTGTGGACCTGGTCATGGCATTAGTGTTGGAAGCCTTGGACGATATGACAATGAACAACCTGTGTCAGACGTCAAAGTAAAAAACTGCACAATATCTAACACAATGAATGGTGTAAGGATCAAGACATGGCCTGGCACTCGAGGGGCAATTACTGTATCTGATATGCATTTTGAAAATATTATTATGAATGATGTCCAGAACCCTGTGATCATAGACCAAGAATATTGCCCATCAAATAAATGTGACAAATCGGTATGTAAATTTCAAACTCTTCTTCTCATTCTTTTCCACATATTAGTGGCTTTCCAAATTTTTTTGATCTATTATTTTCCATGCTTTAAATGAATTAGACTCCGTCAAAGATAAAGATAAGCAATGTGAGTTTTACAAACATTCAAGGAACCTCTCAAACTCAAGACGGAGTAGTTCTTATTTGTAGTAGCGGAGTACCATGTGACAATGTTGAACTTAATAACATTAACCTTACATTCAGTGGAGCTGAAGTTACCGCTAAATGTGGCAATGTCAAACCCAAAATTACAGGAACCGCGCCAGCTTGTGCAGAAGCTTAGGAATCTAACAGTGTTATGCTGGCTCTCCTTTTTTTGTTTTCTTCAAGATATTACATAATTTGTCCTCATGATAAGGAAGGATGACGGTTACTTTAGTTTTTCATAAACATGTATTAATTATTTGCTTCCTTTTTGTAACTATCACTCCGTTTTACAAACTGAATTGGTTATATGATTGAGACTCACTTTAACATTGTAGAATTTTCTTGTTGGGTAAAGGTGCAAATCTACCATAAAGTATTTCAACATGAACATCTAACACCACAAACGTTTCTTGTGTGCAAAAACATGCATTAAGTTTTTAAAATGGTGTAAAAATGATACGACTGTTAAGTCAACCAACATTGACTGTTTAGCAAAACATGTAGGTCAAGGAAATTGAGCAAAAATGCACATCATAAGAATTTTTTGCACAATTTTAATAGGTTTATGTGTACTTTTGCACTTCCTGGATTCTACATCCAGGTTTTCCCTTGATGGGCTGGACCATTTGATTAGGCTATTTTCCTTACAAATACAATATATATAAATTAACATATGGTTTAGTTTATAATAATCTATATGCATTGAGACATATTAGATATGAATATCACGGATTAAATCAATATTTAATCCAATTAGTGGTATTTTAAATATATGACGAGGATTTAAAGGAGAATAAATCTAAATCATATATTATTATCTTATCGATAAGATATAGAAAGATTAGAAAGATTACAATAAATCAACTAAATCAACTTATATGGGCATTTTGCCTTTCCAAAATGTCCTTGTACCTTCTCATATAAAGGGGCTTCATTTATGAATCGATACTCAACCTCAACCATTGAGTTTTCTGGCTATCTCTCATTTTGTCCTTTTATTCTCTCTTGTGTGATGCTCTATAACATTCTACTCGGATTTAGGCTCTAGTATTCTAAACCATGCTTGAGTATATGTGTGACACCTCACTTATTACAACTCGAGACCATTATTGAACCACTCTAACACTTTTCAAACATGAAATTGGCCAAAGTAATGAAATTACAAAACTTACCAAAAGTTACTATTCATTTGATAAAATTTCAAATTTTTGGGCCAACTTTGAAAATTCATATTAAGTATAGAAAAATCGCAATTGAGTGGTTCAAATCCTAAATGAAGCTTATGAAACTCTCTCTACAATGGAAAAATACCAATTTATTGCCTAATTAATACAATTTATTTCACGAAGTTCCACTATTCATATGGTAAATTTCATTTTTCTAGATTTTTCTCTTAAATTTGGAAAGCCATAACTTTTTGTAAAAAACTCCAATTTCAACAAACTTAGACTCATTTTAAAGCTTACCATATGAATTATTTTTCTGATAAGTTTCAAATTAATTGTACTTCATTTGCTATTTTTTTCCTGCAGCCTCAGTTTAGGGTTTTAGCAAGGGTGTTGGACCCTTTATTAGTACTTTGACATAGTCCACTTTTGCTTGGTATGCATAATTTCATTCAAAAACACTCCTTAACATGCTTAGCACATTTGTACATGATTATCCATATACCAAAACATGTAGAGGTTTAACATATACATAATCCAAATATCATAAAGCTTCCATTACTCATCCACCATCTTGCCCTTGCCCTTATTACTTGAACTTTGACCTAGAGAATGTTATTTTGGGAGAGTGAGATTTCAAAAAAAAAAATCCATATAGATAAAACACTAACATATCCATTAATATGCGTGATCATTATTCATTATATAGCTAACATGCATGAAAACTTCATATTCATTTGTCTCAAACACTTTACACATGACCATTGTAACATTCCTCTTATCTAACATGCATGATCTAGAGAATGTTATTTTGGGAGAGTGAGATTTAAAAAAAAAATCCACATAGATAAAACACTAACATATCCATTAATATGCGTGATCATTATTCATTATATAGCTAACATGCATGAAAACTTCATATTCATTTTTCTCAAACACTTTACACATGACCATTGTAACATTCCTCTTATCTCCGATTTATTACACAATAGAGACCTTAACAGATCACTAATAACATATGCTTAGACAAGAATTAGTCCAGTATGTGAATTTCAAAGTTCCCACTTAAGGTATTCAATTGCTAACTTGAAATTTTAGCCCAATTTTAAAAATTCACAACTAATTCTAAAAAATTTAAAACCAAGTGATTAAAGTCTCTAAGGAAAGCTTACCCATCTCTTTATAAGGGAAAAATACCTCTTAGACCAAATTATTGCTCATTCAAAATTCATTTGAGTCATGAATATCACTGTTCACTTTGGTCATGAAAACTGAACTTCACCACGGCCAACATAGCTGAGTTCACGGCCAAAACTCTCAGGTGCACTTCGCCATGGCCAACTATGGACTTTGCACTGTGAACTTCTCAATTATGAGAGGATTGCTCTTCTCAGGACTACTTCACCGTGGCAGACTTTTTCTGCACTGTGCCAACTTTCTGCTGATGCAAAAAACTAGTTTTTAATAGAAGTTGGAACATGCATAACTTTTTACACACAAATCCAAACTGAGTAGACTAGTACTCTTTAGAAAGCTTATGATAAGCTCTATTAGCATGCAAAATTCCATGACTATTAGATTTCATTTGCTCAATTTATCCTATTTTATCACTTATGAGGGCTTTAAACCCTTTCTATTTCTTCATGCATTTCACAACACAACACACTTCTCTATGCTACATAGCACGAAAATGACTTAGTGTAGGAGTTTAATTTACATTTATCTAACAAGTCATAATCATGCACATATACATACAACACAATGTGAAAAATAGTCATCTTCATAAAGCCTTCTCCACTTAGTCCTGCACCTCTTTCCCTTTGCCTTTAGAACTCATGCCTATTGGTTATCATTGGAAAGGGTTAGATTTCAAAGAAATCCCAATAGAAAATATTTCTAAGAAGAACATCAACATGCATGATTAATTGAATATAAACTAAGATGCCATGATATGAACAACAATACCTTACTTCTAACATATTTGCAATAGGCCAAGGCAATCAAAGCATAGCTACAACCATGCATACTCACAAGCAAGGGTTTACGTGTTAAATGGTGACAACCACACTTCAAGCATGGCAATTAACATATATAACAATCAATGCAAAGTGGATGTTAAAGTTAGAAGTTTTGCTACCTTAACACTTAAATTCTTCCAATGAACTTGGAGTGGCTAGTCCTTGAATTTGATGACTTCCTTCTTGAGAATTTGCTACTCCTACACATAGCATAACGTGACCAACATCACTACTATAATACTTAGCCATTTTGAGCTCTTACATAGCCAATCCTGTTTCTAATGCTTCCAAATTGTGCTCTTGCCTTTACCCTACACAACTTTGCATTTTAAACTTGATGAAATCATCAAAATGCACAAAATCCTACTCTTTTCCCCTTGAATTTCCAGCTACACGAAATTCATTTACAAATGGAGGGAACGGAATTTTGCAACATTACTTGGCTCATGCATGTCTAACTCCACTCCTACACCATTCTTCAACCCTTTAATAACATTAAGACATGCATATTCATGTCTTCTCAATTTTGGTCAGTAGCTAGGACAAGGGTTTCCTGCCCAAAATTCATTCCATCATCAAATCAACTTAAACTTACTAGAAACATGTCACAAAACTTGCATAAAGTTGATTTATACCACTTATTACTTGTGATTCTTGCCAATTCTCAATCCTCTTACAAACCTTCATCATCCAAACAACCAAGGTAATCCCTCATCATGAAATATAAACCTATTAAATGAGAGATTAGAGGTCATAGAGGAGTTCTTTAGGAATAATTGAAACTTTACCTTAAGATTTTGGCTTACTTTTCCTTCTTATCTTCTCTTTGGCTCCACCGACCTTCCTCTCTTCTTTCTCCAGCTGCTGGCATGAAATGGGAGCAAAAGCAGTCTCAAGAAACATATAAAATCTGATTTCATAAGTTACAATAGCTTGTGGATCCCACCTATGACAAAATGCCCTTTATTCTTAACATAATTTACCATTTGTGCCACTCTTCACTCTCACTCTTCCATCTTTAGCAAGAAGATGACAAGCGGCACTCTTTCATTCACACACTTTCATCTTTCCAAAAATACTCTTACATTTTTGAATTATGGCAATTGAAAATACTTTTTGGGAATTTTCTGACCACCAAGGTCATGTTAGACCCTCAAAAATTCCCATAATTCATAAGCTCATTAGGGTATTTTTCTTTTCTCAAAACTCAATTCGAAAGTGCCCTTAATTAATATTCTTCCAAAAATCTGAATTTAGCGATTTTCGGCCTCTCGTACTGCCGTTTCGGCAAACTATTTCTGACTTTCTACTTAAAACAATTTTATAGTTTAGGGCACTCTATAAACTATTTTTAGCCACTTTAACATTACATTTCTAAGGCCCCTAGACAATTTAAATAATAATATTTGGCTAAAAATTCATTAATTAGCTAAAATATTAATTATAGTAGAAATTTCTTGCGAAGGGCATTTTTGTCCATTTAAGCTTAAATGAGTCTCAAATACTTATCAGTGACTTTTCCTCTACCCTCTCGTGTCTGGGTTCTTTTGTGGTATTTTGGTCAAAATTACCAAAATGCCCTTGACTTTTCTCGAAATAACCATTTTGCCCTTACGTATTAATTACTTGCAAAATGACGCCCCTAGCCTTTCTTATACCTCTTTCCACTCTCTGGACCCTTAAACACTATATAACCCCCTTGTTTAGCCCTTATCCTCGGTTACATAAAATTGAGGATGCTACAACCATGGTATGTTAAAGGCACATTATCACATATCCAGATATTACAAAATTAACATGCAACATAGCTGAATTAACAAATAATCACCAATGCCAATATTAGTGTAAAGTTAGTAATTTTGGTTACCTTATTTTTCGAATTTACACTTGAACTTAGCAACTTCCGTCTTGCTAGGTAAAATCTCTTCTCGACAATTTAACTTGCTACATATAATATAATGCAATTGGCATTAATACTAAGTCATTACCATACCTTAAAACACACTAAAACTCTTCAAAACCCTTATTGAATCTTAAGGGCCCTAAAACCATTAAACTTGCCAAAATTGATTATAATGCTTCCAAAATCATTTTTCTCACTTCTACCTTCCAATTTTGCATTCTAAATTCAATGGAAGCATCAAAATCACATTCCTTCCCCATGATACAGGCAAGGTCAAAAATATGGGAGCGTAAGGGTTTTGTGGTTTTTAAACTTTCTTTTCATATAGTTGTATATTCTTGTTCTGAAATATCTTCCCATGCATTATTTGACGCAAAACACTCCTCCCACACACATAAGGATCCAAATTTCCTGTAGCCATTATTCCTCATGAATATGAAAGTAAGACTATAGGAATGAAAAGGAGAACCTAGAGATCAAAATAAGGAAGATTACAACTTGGAATCAGAACTTACCTTGGGTTTGATGGTCTTCCTTCTCTTCTTGGCTCCCTCTCTTCATGCCACTTCCTCCCTCTCCTTCTCTTCACCTTGGCTGACCTTAGTTGTAGGAAAATGGGGAGGAATGGTGTCTTAAAATGTCTATTAAATGAAGTGGTACATGTATTAATTTATGTGGGTCCCATTTACATTGATAAAATAACTTTGTACTGATATATTCCACCACTTGTTTGTGATATGTTACCTCTCTTTTTACTCTTGGAATGAGAACATTACAAGTCGCAAAATATGGATCCCCGCATTTTACTTTACCAACTTTAAATTTTGGTAAAGTAACTTTATGGCACCAGAAATTCTTTTCGGTAAACTCCCTGATAACTTGACTGGTTTAGGGTCATTAAAAGTTCCCTAATTCATCTGATACTCCAATGATTTTTCTTTCCTCAAATTGCTTTCTAGAATATATTTAATTAAAATTTTAACGAAAACCCTAATTCTGGGTTTTTTCAGGACTTTTATTTTCAATCCGGGAAAATGTGTCTAACTTTCCCTTTGAAACAATTTTATAAAATCCTAAGATTTTTGAGTTGTTTTCCTTTACTTTGAGATCATATATCTAAGGCCTCTAGGTATTTTAAATAATTATTTTGACTAATTATTTATAAAATAGCCAAAAATCAAATAGGGGAAATTACACTGCAGTCCAAAGGAAGAGAATTTACTACAAACAAGTCCCTGGAAATGATGAAATAATTTCCAGGTCCCAAGGGACTTCAGGGTAATTATTTGTAGAAGCAAAAAGACTAAAAGGCCCTCTATTGTTTTAAATATTGAAATAAAACAAACATTTTGTTTTAAAAGATGAAAACCAGCATGTTCTCTCGTATCTTTCGCACACTCCCTCCTCTACTCCATCATCCATCATCTTCTATAGTCAATCATCCAAATTATCTCCTTCATTGATCATCTACCATAATAAGGTGGAGGCAACATTCCCTATTAGATGTGCAAACTTGGAGGTTGGCAACTCCCATGTTATTTTTATGTATAAAGTATGAAAACTGTATATTGTTGTCTAAAAATTGATGGGTTTAGGCTTTTGGGTTTATAGGAGATCGTTCTATACAAACATTTTTAACCGTATGTCATCTTTATGATGTAAGTTGTTGTTTGATTGTATGTTGATTAGGATTTTGAAGTATGCTTTGTTTCTGATAACTTATGCTCTGTTTGTGGTTAGCTGTCCTTGGTATATAGTAGGAATGAATGAAAAAGATGAAGTTGTTGTGTTTTAAGAACCCCTGTTACGTGAATTGAAAATGTGTTGTCAACACATGTCTCAGTAGTTGTTAATCAAGCTGGTTTAGTTGTTAATAGAAAGCTCCTTTATGCTGAGAACAACTGTTATGTAAATTCAAAATGTATTATCAATATAAGCGTCGATAGTTGTTAATATAACCGGTTTAGTTGTCAATGATAAGCTTCTTTGTGCTGATAACAACTACTATGTGAACTAAAAATGTGTTGTCAATATTAGCCTCGAAAGTTGTCAATAATAAATTTCTGATGCAGGGTGTTGGTGAAGATGGCAAGTACATCTGGGAAGCACATACTATGTTTCTTTCATATTGGGCGAAAATTTGTTAATGGAGAAGGTGATATCCAATATGTTGGGGGTAGTGTGAGAACAAAAATCATTAAGGAATGCTCAACATTTGAAGAATTGACAATTCTTATAGCATCTATTGTGAGAAAAGAAAGTGATGGACTTGTTATGAAATTCACAATTTGCTATGATAGTACAAGTACATTTGTGGACTTGGTAGATGATGAAGGGGTAGAGCATTTCATTAGTTTCAATGGAGAAAGTGGTCATATATATGTTGGAGAAGATGGAAACGACAATACACAACCAACAAGGAAGGATGCGAGAGAGGATTAATTTGTGTAAGTTGTGTCAATTTATTAAATTATTGTTGACTATTGTCATTTGTTGTCATGTAAGTTGTCATTCAAATGATCCTAATTTGTAATTACTAACACCATGAGTTGTCATTGGCTTCAGGATAGATAACCTGGTTGGAAGTTCAGATGGATCGTGTATTTCTACATGGAACTTAGTTAATGAAGAGCTACTATCATTAGCATGTGATGTTGAAATGGTGCCCACACCAATACCAAAGATGAATTCTACAAAATGGAGGGATTTGGTTATTGGTAAAGGTCAAGTCTTTCCTAGTGCAGTAGTCCTTCCGGAAGTTGCTATATAAGCTTTGTACAAGTTTATATAGCAATTTGTGAAGAACAATCAGCAAAAGATCATAGTTAAGTGCAAGGTCGAAGGATGTCCTTGGTACATGCATGCTTATGCAATGGGTTGTCAATTATGGTGCTCGAGTTGTCAATCTGGGAGTTGTCAATGACAGCCACTTACTTGTCAATGGTTGTGCTCAGATTGTCAATTATAGTGCTTCAGTTGTCAATATGGTAATTGGCCCCGGTGAACTGAGATAGTTGTCAATGACAACCACTAACTTGTCAACACTTGCACTCGGGTTGTCAATTATGGTGCTCGAGTTGTCAATGACAACCACATACTTGTCAATACTGGTGTTCGAATTGTCAGCTATGGTGCTTGAGTTGTCAATATGGGAGTTGGCTCTTGTGACTTACTTACTTGTTAATCTTGGTGCTTGGATTGTCAATTAAAGGTGCTTCAATTTTTAGTACACATTTAATGTTTCAGTTGTAAAACAAGGTGTTTCAGTTATCAATTAAGGTATATGAACTATCATTACAGAAGGTATATGAGCTATCATTACACCTTTTTATAGAATTACTGTCAATTAAATTGTCGGGACATATTTAATGTTAAAATGGAGCACTTATGTGCAACCAAAATGATATTACTTGATCAATGAGTCAATACATACAGAATTAAAAAAGGTTCTTGCAACTAAATACAAATAAATATACTTCTTCCTCTTCCTTTGTTGCTTACTTCCTATCATGTAGAGTACATTATCATCATTTACGTTATTCCTATGGGTTACAAGCCATCATAGACATCCAATCTTGACTTGACGAAGTTCATCTCGTAAGTATTTTGGCATGGTGTGTCCAACATCATCATAGATTGTGCCATCCCACTTATGTAACCATGTTAGCACATGAACCCCACAAGAGTCCCTGCAATGAAAGTGTAGAACTAAGCATCAATGAAAGAGATTACATAAACAAACAAAGTCTTCAACAAACAAATAGCAATGTTAACTCACATATCTGTTTGGACATGAACTTTCACCCAATTAACCGGCATGTCCATTGGGGCCCTCCTGTCAAACAATTGAGGCTTAACCATCCCCACTATTTCTTAGAGTTAATTAGTTCTTAGAGATAAGAAAGTAATTCTTAGAGTTGATGATTAATTGTTTTTTATTTTCTTCACTGTACCAAACAATATAATTCATTCTTAGAGTTAAGAAAGTCAAGTTAAGAAATTAATTGAAGGAATGTTGCATACCCTTATGCAGTTTTAGAAATCCCTTTGGCTTCACCAATCAAGAGGCCACCCTTTGTTGTTCTTTGAGAATAATATAAAACATGAGGTTGAGGAATGCACTTGTATGACCTTGTTCTTGTTAATGGTGCCAACACTGTTCTGTTTGCATTTATACCTTTATAATATATATAATCAATATTAATAAACCAGCATATGTATGTTGTAAATCAATATCATAATAACCAAAGTCTTGTATATGCAATTTCATATATCAGAATAACCATCAGCGATGCCAAAAATGACATAATTATATCTGACCTTAAATGTAAAAAGTTTTGTATATTCAATAATGAAGACCCTTTGCATATCAATCAAGTTCAACATAGACCTCACCCTGTAATTACTCTCATATGATTACTCTTGTAATCATATCACTTCGACAATTAGATCGATACAATGCTTTAATTGAAACAATAAACTCCCTAGCTTGTTTTAATTATAAAATAATTAAATCTCATTAAAGAACGAAAGGAAGAATGAGATGAGTTTAATTTGCAAGCAAAGCATGTAGACCCAACACAACAAAAGTGAGCAAAACAAAGACAGCTGAATCCATGATATTGATACAACCAAGCCTTTTTCTTTTTGTTATGATACATAGTACATACTATAGAATATACAGTGTCTACTAATTATATTGCTTTTTAAGTCACCAGTCAATATATATATGTGCAATTAAAATGTATGTATCTGTTTGTCTGTGTATCAAATCTGCAATATAGCAGTATTCGGTTATTCACGGATTGCATCAGACTGTCTCCAAATTAAAAAAGTCTTATAAATTATGATATAGTACAATTCATTTGTCCCCAGCACTGCTCTCTCAACCTCCCAACTTCCCTGTCCATTTCCTCTTCCATTTTCTTCATTTCTCAACCATTTTCTGTACCTCGAATCCATTCAAACCAGTTCCACTACCTTCTTCTCCATATAATCCTCTTCCTTTTTAGTTTCTCTTATGGCAAAACATATATGTAGTGATAGCTGCGTTTTGGAAGCAATGAGAGGCTAAATCCTTAGTCTCTTGGTGAGGGAATAAAGCTTGAGTTCATGAGCACACTATGGGAGTTTTTCTTAGTCTTGATCTATGTTTGAACTTTTGTTAGTAATTTCTAGATCTAGGAATTTCTACTGTCATGTGACCTTAATTACAGATTTGTGATTTTGTGATTAGACTATGTAATTGTTTTGGACTATGTGTTTATGCTGAATTACATATATGCATTGCAGTTGTGATTAATCCATTGCATCTAATTAGTTGTCAATGAATTTTTGGTAGTTAAGGTGTGTGCTTGGATTCTTTGGTTGTAGATTTACAATCATTGGAGCATTTGCATCATCCATTCAATTACACTCTAAGTGGTTTTAAACAATGTTTTAAGAGGTGGTAATTAACTTGGATTCAAGTGGTTTTTAACAATGTTTTGATAAGTGTTAATCAACTTGGATTCAAGTGAGTTTTCATTAATTAAAGCATTGGACCTAAGCGATTACTTTGGGTTTTCATCAGACATAGAGAGGCTCAACTCCCACATCAAATCAAGAGCAATGAAAGCTAATTTTCCATTTTCAAGAGTCTATATTATCATGCACCCTTTTAATCCAAAACATATATTCATTAATTGAAAACACCAAAATGATTGACTTCCTGCATTTTCCTTTTTATTTCACCACCACATTTACAAATTAAAACCCCCTTTTTATACCCAAGTTCAACATGTTTTTGATAATCAATTTAGACTAAGTTTACCAATAAATCGTTCCTTGAGAAGAATGATAGGTTGCCCACTATACTACATTATTTTGGATCAATCATCTTGTATCAAATTGGAAGGCGACATCTCAGTTTGATTAGATCATAAATCAATAATATTTTTAAAAATTCATCCATTTGGGGCCATAAAGACCACATCTTGTTTTAAACGTAGTTTAGGGTAAGAAGAATGAAAATTTTCACTATCTTAGAATTGCATAGTGATAGAACCCAATATTTACATGGTTTTCTTAATTATTTTGATGTGTTTTATGACACTTTTACCCCTATCGTACATACATTTACACCTTCCTGATTACAATGATTGATGCATTGCATTTTGTTGATATTAGGCTAAAAAGGGTCATTTAGCTTTTCTAATTGTACATGCCTTGATCCTTAGTTGCTAAATCTTTACAAAGCTCTTTGCTATTGTTTACAAGAATTTGAAAAAGACTTGGAGATCCAAAGGGAGCATTTAAGAAGCTACAGTTCACTAGCAGGAAGGAATGCAAGTCACGAAGTGCCATTGTGCCCTAAAGGTTGTGACTTAATACTAAAAGTCATGATGTAGACGTAAATCCAGAAGTTGTGCCAAAACATATAGTCGTGATGCAAGGAACTTTAAGTGGTGACATAATCATGTTAAGGTCATGACTTATGTATCTGAATGTTGCTACCTAGGAGCACAAAAATGAAGCCATGTGTTTTAGATTAGGTCAGTACTTTCCTACACTTATGGGAGCTAACCACCATGAGTGCCAAGTCTTCATTATGTAAATTCGCAAGTTCTAGGAGCCTCATCCTCTCTCTCTAAAGCAACCAATCCCTCCATCCCTTTTCCTTCATTTTTCCACCTCTTTTCGCCATTCCAAATCGACTAATCCATCCCTAACATCTTCTTCTACACCTTTCAATATCCATTTTCAACCTTCTCATAGTAGAAAGTTTGAGGAGCGATTGCTGCATTTCTAAAGCTATGAGAGGCTAAAATCCTTAGCCTCTTGATGATAGAGAAGGAAGCTTGAGCTCAAGGATAAACTAGGGAGTGTTCTTTGTCTAATCTTTTGTTAAGCATTTGTAGGACGTTTCTAGATTTAGGAATTTCTTCTGTGTGCAACTATGATTACAGATTTGTAATCTTTTGATTAGACTATGTGATTGTATTGGATGATGCTTTTATACTGGAATATATATACATGTGATAAATGCTAATATTTACAAGGGTTTCCTACTCGATTTTGGGCATTTTGTAGCTTAATTACCCTATTGTGTGTTTAAGTGAACCTCTCTTGCTTTTGTTGGTCATACACTGCATATACAATAACACAAAGGGGAAAATAAGTAAATTGTGTCTCTCTCAGCTGTACATGCTTCTGAACTCCATTGTTTTATGCTTTAACAAGGTCTTCTTCATTTTTGTTGCAGATATCTAGGGGAGATATTCAAGTGTTCGAGGATGAAATTGAAGGGAATGTAATTCATGACTGAGAGGAGTGCCACTAGAACATTTTGGTTGCGACCAACAATAAGGAGTCGTGACTTTCTTGTAACTCCTGGAGCTCTGCTGACCATAAAAGTTGCGACAGGTTTTATATGAGTCGTGACATTATGCTGTATAAGTTGTGACATTTTACATGTTAGTTGTGACATACTCACGTGGAAATGCTGCTATGCGTTTTGAGATTAGGTCAGCAGCTGCCATCTAACTAAAAGGGAACAATCACGAAAATGTACTTCATTCTGCACATTTCAGAGAGTAAATCTGGGAGCCATTCTTCATCTCTGAACTTTTCTTCCATTGTGTAGATCTCCTTCCATCTTCCCAATACTTCATCTTCAATCTCACCTCCTGCACTATCCTACCCTTCCATTCACTATCTGCTACACTTCTTCCATTCTCATATTCCTCTTCTCATGGCTGAATGTAAGAGTGATAACTTCTACGTCCCTGGAATCATGAGAGGCTAAACTCTTAGCCTCTTAGTGATGGAGAGCAAGATTTGAGCCAGAGATTCATCGGGGAGTATTCCTAGCCTAATCTTATCTTTGAGTGTTTGTAGAGATCTTTAGATCTAAAGACTTCTACTGCTATGAACTAATGTTCACAGATCTGTGAACTTGTGATTTGGCTCTGTAATTGGATTGG
Source organism: Vachellia collinsii (assembly GCA_006871305.1). Classification (NCBI taxonomy): domain Eukaryota; kingdom Viridiplantae; phylum Streptophyta; class Magnoliopsida; order Fabales; family Fabaceae; genus Vachellia; species Vachellia collinsii. The sequence goes on from QFDD01001437.1 coordinate 22,079, forward strand.
TTGCTGCTCATGTGGATTAGAATTTATATATATCAGATTTGATTCCTTATGTTCACTTAGTTATCAATGATTATTGGTAATTAGTGGTTCATTAGGTTTCTGTAATTGTGATTGCAATCCGTCGAAAGCATGAGCATCAATTACTCCTTCTACATTTTGAGTGGCGCTGAACAATGTTTTAAGGGATGCTGTTTGACTTGGATTCAAGAAAATTTGCATTAATTGAACCATTGGACCTTAGTGATTGCTTAGAGTTTATTAATTGAACTCAAACGGATTAATCTCCCATAATTAAGTCAAGGCAAGGAAAGTTAAGTTTCCATCACTAAGAGTCTATTCATTATACTCCCTTCTAATCCAAAAACATTTTCAATTACTGAAAACACCAAAAATATTGTCACAATTATTTGCATTTCATTCTATTGTCTTAAGCCAAAACCCCCCTTATTTTACATACTCAAGTTAAACATGCTTTTAATAACCAATTTAGCGTAGGATAATCAATAAACAACTCCTCGAGAAGAACGATTAGTTGCTCACTGTACTACATTAGTTTAGGAGTAATCATTTTTGTATCGAATAGGAAGGTGACAAAACCGTGTCTGATCAACATGCTTCAGTTTTGATTCCATTATGTTCATTAATTATCTATGATTGTTGGTGATTACTTGTCCATTTTGGTTTCTATGATTGTGATTGCAATCTATTTAGATCATTGACATTCATCCATTCAATTGAACTCTTAGTGGTTTTAAACATTGCTTTTATGAAGTGTTAATTAGCTTTGATCAAAGAAGGTTTTCACTAATTAAAATCATTGGAACTAAGCGATTGCTTAGAATTTTCAATATGGCTTAGTGAGTTTCAACTCCCACATCTATTCAAAGAGCAATGATAGCTGAGTTCCCATCATTAAGAGACTCTTCCATTACATATCCCTTTTAATCCAAAACATTGATTCATTGATTAAAAATACCAAAAAAGTTTACTTACTACATCTTCTCTTTTATGCAACACAATACTTAAAAGTTAAACCCCCCTTTTTATACCCAATCAACATGTTTTTGATAACCAATTTAGACTAGGTTTTTCCAATAAACCGCTCTTCGAGAAGAACGATAGGTTGTAACATATACTACATTATTTGGTGCAATCGAATCTTGAACCAAACCAGAAGGTGACAAAGCCAGTCTTCGATCAATGGTGCCATTACCGGGGAGCCAAGTAATTGATTCCCTAGTAATTGGTTATTATCACAATTATTCACTTGGGTCAATTCTTGTTGAGTTTTGGCTTTAGCTTTCAATTTTGACATTGCATAGCATACAAATTTTACAGAAATAAAAATAAAAAACCTTGATTTTCCTTCATGCTTTTGCATTTGTACCTTTGCACAGCATTCTGCATTTGTTTTTACTTGATCCTAGGTATTTGGCCAGTTGCTACAAGATTTTGACTGTTTATGCATAGTTAAAAACAATTGGCTAGGTAACTTAGTGAATTTTTGAACTTGTTTTCAAGAACAGCTTCCAATATCCTTAAAGTCACAACTTATTGCCATTCCTATCACGACCTACAAATTTTTCATTCCAGGATTTGCTCTCGGTACATTTTAGGTCATGACTTAAGTGTGCCTTTTCAACCTAAATTTTTCTAAGTGTTGATCCTATCATCAAAGTTGCTCTCAATACATTTTTTGTCATGACTTGTAACTCAAAAGTTGTGACTTAAGTGTACTCTGTCACTGGAAATCTTCTCTAAGTGTCCAGGATTGTTGTTTTTGCATAGCTTTAGCTTCTGTACATATTTTGAGACTGTATAGCACTTTATAGACCTTAAACTCACTGAGAACTATTTGAATTCACTAAGTTTGCATTCCTTTTTATTATAATTTCCTCTGAATTTTGCTTGTGTGTGATTCTTAAGTGATTGTATGTGGAGAGGGTGTAGGGCTAGGAGAGGTAGAGAGACTGAACCTCCTAATACACCCCCTTTGCAGAATCCTCCACCGTCGTAAAGTGAGGGTGAGGAAGAAGAAATCATGGTTGAACCGCATTCGAATGGGGGTAATGGGAATAGAGATGGGAATCATAATAGACCTAACAACAGATATGGTAATGAGGGCCAAGGGGAGAATAATGGGCTTAATAGGGTTAATGGTCAAGCTAGGGGTAGGACTATCAAGGAATTGACTCAATCTGATGGAAATTTTGATCATATGCTAGGTGTTTTTCCTCCTTTCAATGCTGACATTAAAATTAAGGGTCAATTGATACACTCACTGTGTAGTGCTTTGGCAACCAATGGTCTCAGACACCAGCTGATTCGCGCTTTGTCTTTAAAAATTCCTTGGTGGTCGAATCAAAAAAATATATCCAAGGATTGCACTATAGGGTGCAACCCCAGGTTGTTCACTTAACCAGAGCCTTTTATTGATGCCCTAAGATAACTATGTATCATAAATTGCAAAACAGAATTTAAAAGGGATTTTGGTTTTCAATCACGATAATGGACTAAACTAAACTTTACAAATATGCTTGTTTTTGGATTTTTGGGATTAAGTAATCCAATGAAGATTATCAGTGTTCAAATGTGATAAACTTCCTCTTGAAAATGGGCTTAGGCTATCATGATTCAAAATGATTAGGTAGAGTAGAAATTCACTAAGTTCCTTGACAAAAAACCCCAACAACTCATTGAGTATAGGATTTCACTCAATGAACTCCATTGAGTAAAAATCTCAATTAAGTTCACTTAGCGCATGCAACAGAAAATAACATGAATGCAACTATCTCAATGAATAATCTCTAACGAGGGGGTCATGTACAACTCATGCAGAAACCAAAGAAAATAGAAATGCTTTCAAGGAGAATATATGAAACTGCATATATTGAAGTGCAAGAGTTCTACATTCATCAATTCATTGGAACAAAATAATTCACACTGATTACAACTAGAATCAAGTGTTCCAGCTAACAATCATAATCCTAAACATAGAAATTCAAAAATTAAACCTAGGATGGAACTTTAGACACTCTCCTCTTTAGCAGTGAATTCAAGCCCTTGCCTATCTCCAAGAGGAACAAAGATTCCTAGCCACTCATTGCCAGATGAAGCTTCTCAACTTGATAAACTCCTAAGCTCCCTATGGTGCAAAACAATGGAAGAATGTGTGTTAGGGTTTTGTTGACAATGGAAGGAGAAGAAAAATGAGAATGAGAGTGAATGAGAGGCTATGCAAGGATGTTGTTGCTGAAAAGCAATGAAATCTACCCTAAATAGGGTTATCTTTCGGTTTGGAATCATTTTGGGTCAGTTTGTATGAGTGGGTAAGTTAATTTTCCAAATGAGGATTGAGTCAGGTATGCTGATACAAGGGTTTTACCGTGGCCAAGTATTTACTTCACCACAGCGAACTGGTCCATAGTTGCCCAACAGCTAACTCTAATACTTATCCACGACAATCTAACTAGTTGGCCACAATTAACAGTGACCAAGAGAGCTAGTGAAGTATGCTTCTTCACCGTGGTGAACTGCTTCAGTCCCCTTCTGATGCCTGCATGCTGCTCATTCACTTTTGGGTCCCGCTAGAGTATCCTACAATGAATAGCAATAGCTTAAAGTATCGATTGCCCAATATTTACTTTGAATAAAGTTAGTAATTAATCAATGGCAATTCTACCTTAAACTTGCCTAATTAAAAACAGAGACTCTAACTTAAATAGATGGAACTTAAGAAAGAAACTTGAGTACTCAAGCTCTATGGTTAAGCTCTTTATCATAACAAAATTTTAAATTGAAGAGGAAAATAATAAACTTTTTTGTTTCATTTTTTTATGGTTATGCAAGCATTTGTATATGAATGTATGCACTTCTTCTGTTGCTTTTCTCTCATTTATTCATATATATATGTACATATTTTTTATGATAATCCACAATCAATCAATTGAGGTTAATCAAGAGTACATATTTTTTATGATAATCTACAATCAATCAATTAAGGTTAATCAAGAGTAGGTTACCATATTTATCACTCAAGTACTCAAGAAAGGATAGTTCAAAAAGGGTGGCAATGGTAAAGTATTTTTGGGCTTGTGTTTAGTTTGAGGGTTTTGAAATGAATGGCTGTATCATTTACATGAACTACAAGTTCATCAAGCCTCAATTAAGTGTTAGGATCGGATTTGACCAAGAGGGGGGGTGAATTGGTCTAATGAAAATTTTCGCAAACGTTGAATGCTAAACAGAGTATGAAGGAAAGCGACACAGAGATTTATCCTGGTTTGGTCCTCTTGACCTACGTCCAGTCCTTAGATCCCTCTGAGCTTTTCTCAATCCACTAATCTCAAAAAGATTACAATCAGACACAAGAAGGACTCTCCCCCTTCTTAACTCAAACTAACCCACAGACACTTTTGCTCGTGTCTAAACCACCTCAAGGTACTCCGACCTTGGTTAACTCTCTCAAAAATAAATGAACAAGAATATTCTCCTTTATGATAATTTAATGATGAACACTGAAGCTCTTTAATGAGAGTATGAAAAAAAGACAGAGTATGAAAGTGAAGCGTAATAAATTTGATTTCTCGTATGTTCGTTCTCTGTCTTTCGGTGACTTGAATGGATCTCCTTTTATAGGTGAGGAGTATTAATGTTCGTTAGAGACATTTAAGTTTCCGTTAAACTCGCCATCGTCGTTCACCTTCCCGCATTGAATGCGTCTGCAAGTTTCTGACAGTAGGTAGAATGAAGATCTGAGAATTTGTCCGTTGAATCTCTTTTTGTTTAGGCAATCTGAACTTCATTCCCTGTTACTAAATAAGTCAGATAAGCATTTATGATGGTTGGCGTGATTCAAATAATCGTTGCATGAAAAAGGAAAGATTTTGGAATCAGTTGAAAGTCGCTGACACGCTGCGCAATTGTCAGAATGTGGAACTCGAGTTTTGTCTCTTCAAAACTAGAGTTATGGAAGAATTTTCAAAGAGAAAATCTCATAACTTTTGTTGAAACTCGAGTTTGAATAAGAGTTTTGATAAAACTTGAGTTGTAAAGCTCATAACTCGGGTTTCCAGGTGTTCCAGTAGACCAAAATGCTTTGAGCTCTTCGACACTCAAGTTTCATCTAGCAGAACTTCAAGTTTTGAGAGTTTTCAAGTCATAACTTTCATTGTAACTCGAGTTCTTTTGAGAGTTTTGTATTTCAGCATTTTTGTCCTTCGAAACTCGAGTTTTCCTTCGTAAAACTTCAAGTTATAAAAGTTTCAAAACATAACTTTTATATAAAACTCGAGTTGCACTGGAAGTTTTGAGTTTAAAAGAAGTTTGCCTCTCAAAACTTGAGTTTGATACCACGAAACTTGAGTTCTAAGAAAACTCTAAGTGAAACTTCAAGTTTGGAAAGAAGTTTTGAAGTTTAGAAAATTTGACTCAGCTCGAAACTCGAGTTCTGAGAACCTGAAACTTGAGTTCTGTCAAGGCTTTCCTTAAAACTTGAAGTTTGAGAAGAGTTTTCGTTTCTCTCTCTTCGAAACTCGAGTTCTGAGATACATAACTCGAGTTCTAACAAAACTTCCACTGAAGCCTCGAGTTTTAGAAGGAAGTTTCATTTTTCAAAACCATTTGAGATCCCGAAACTCGAGTTCTAGAAAACGAAACTCGAGTTCTACCAAAACTTCCAACATAACTTGAGTTCCCACTGCAAGTTATGATTTTCAAAAGACTTCCAAAGAACGAAACTCGAGTTTTAAAACATGGAACTCGAGTTTTGAGACAACTTTCATTTAGACTCGAGTTCCTTTAAAAGTTTTACATTTCTAAAACCTTTTTCAACATCGAAACTCGAGTTTTGATTTCCAGAACTCGAGTTTTGATATAACTCGAATTAAAACTTGAGTTCTCTTGAAAGTTTGAGATTTTGAACACACTTTTAAACACTGTAACTCGAGTTCTAAAACATGAAACTTGAGTTCTCTCAAACATTTCATTAAAACTCGAAGATTTTCAAAAACTTCCTGAAAACTAATAATCAAAACACAATTTCAAAAACATATTTGTCATCATCAAAACATTATCTCAACATTAACAACTAAAACAAGTTCTAGGGAGAAAAGATTCCAAGCAGACTCACACACTTAAACGAATTAAGGCCCAAAAATCCTCACAAGGTAAGCATCTCAAACAATCAATGTCAAAGTTCAAAATAAAAACTCGCAATGTTATCATTATAACGTACCCTCGTTTACTACACACTTGAAAACCTAGAAGGTGTAGCTAGCCAAAAGATACTTTATTTAAGACATGGTTTGTTTCTTGAAGCACAAGATAATGATCAAAGTGATACATATATGAAATTGTCTAGACATAATCGATGTTCAAAATAGTAGGGTTTTAAAATTGGGGCCCATGAAATTGCTGTGGCAAAAAAATTATTAATTATTTTTTTTCAAAATGACCCATCGCCATGGCAAAAAAGGGGGTCGTCGTGGCGATGTACACCAGAGAGGATGGCTTCTATAGTCAAGCATAACTTCCCCGGGGTGAAACTATTAGTTGGTTGCGGCAAACTATGGTCGAGAAGCATAAATAAGGGATTTTTTAGAACTTCACCACGACGAAAGAAGGGAGGTTACCGCGGTGAAGGTGGCTAAAAGAGCAATTTCATACATTCATAGATGTACATGCAGAATTTCCTGTATTTCAAGAGTATGGTAGATTGAACTTCCCAACATAAATCCCCCCACACTTCAACATAACATTGTCCTCAATGGAAAGAATGAAAGCGTAGGGGAAAGTAAAGGGAAAAATCAGCAAGAATAGGAAGATCCAAACTATGCATTGTAACACAAGATGACATGAAAGTACTAGAACAATAGTAGGCAACAAGAGTATTCATAAAAATATCCAACCAAACACAAGTAAACAACAAAAGGAAAAGACAGAAAACTAAAGATGCATGTCTGCTTCCTCCTCATCTCAATCCTCATCAAGTCCCATTAAGGATGGGCCAGCACCAGACATCTGTTCCTCGTGCGGCAAATCATCATTCGCAGGAGGCATCATCATCTGCAGAAGGCATCAAGTCTCATGTAAGTGTTCAGCAATCAAGGCATCAATCTTGCATTGGTACCTTTGGTCAGGCTGAAGTTGTTGAAGAACGATGAGTTGAAACTGCTAGAACTCCACAGAGAGGGATTCCAAAGTGATGTTTCCATAAGCAGCTTGCAGAGAGTGTACCTATGGGGCAATGTGAGGTTCAGCAATATTTGGGATAGGGGGTAGTTGGGGATCGGTGGTTGGCTTCAGGTGCTTGTATTTGAAGGGGATGAATGGTTTGAAATAAGGGTCATCAGGAAATTGGGGGACACCAGCTCCAAGGAAAAGCTTAGAGATGAGGTAGGGGAAAATGATGGAGTTGGAAAGTTTCAGAGTATGAATGGCATCATAAAGGGCTAAGTACATTAGGTTGGCAATATCAAACTGATGGCCCATCATGAGAAGGTAAATCCAGAGAGCATGTTTTTTGGAAATTTCTTCAAGGTGGCGAGTGGTAAGGATGTTGCTACCCACAAGGTGAAGAAATGGTTTGGTCTCCTCCTTCAGTTTCTCATTTCATGTACATCTCAACCTCAAGGTCGAAACCAAGAGGCATCGGGTTTGCATAGGGTTTGGAGGATCTGCTCTGATAGGTACTCACTTAAAAGGCATTTAAAATGATTAGTCCTAAAAGAGGGTAGGCCCAAGTGTTTCCTAATGATTGATTCAGAGATGGCGTAGTATTGGGCTACCTCACGAAATTCGATGTAAAGGGCCTTGTGGAATCAGGCATAGGTATATAAATGATGGACAAATGAGAAGTTTCCACCCTCTCTATGAGCAACCAAACCAATTAAGCCTAAGGCTTTAATCTGTAGAACAAAAGGGTTGTCTACCGGCTCAAGAGGAAACTCACACTCTTGTGTAAGGGTCGATTGTCAATTTTTTTTAAAGAGCTCCTCAAAAGTGGGTTCATCCTCAATATCGGGGGAACGAGGGGCGAAGGAGTTCTTGGTTTTATGCATGGTGGACTAGGAAAGGGAAGTAGGCACCAGGGAAACAAACAAAAATAGAAAAAGGCACAACAACCAAAATCAAGCAAAAAATGCAAAACAAGAAATAACAATCTGAAAAACAAAAGAGAAAAAGAAGATTTGATTGGTTATCAACCAATGGTAGCGGTGAGGTAGTTGGATGGCCTCAACAAAGCATGAAGCAGAGAAAATGGGCTAGAGATAAGAGACGTGGGGGAGAATGAAGAGAGCGGGAAAGAATGGAGGATGGGAGGTTAGAGGAAGATGAGTGGAAGAGGAAGAGGAGGAGGAAGCGGTAAAGATGGAGGGAAGTGTAACAGTCGGGGAAGTGGAGAAATGGGGAGGGTCGGCCATGGGAATGATAGAGAGAAATGAAAAGGGAAAAGGAAAAAAGGAGGGAACTAATTTAAACAAAAAGCAGAGAGTGGAAGATGAATAGGCATCGGGGTTTCATGTACGATTCCCTTGCCTTACCTTCCAAGGATAGATGAAATACCTTCCACAAAACTTGATCAAGAGTGGCTCCCACCAGCTTCATACTTTGGCAAATC
>QFDD01001438.1:0-27279 GCA_006871305.1 Vachellia collinsii
CTTAATTATTACTTTTAACTAATTTTAATCAATTTATTAAATTGTGTAATTAGTTAAAAGGATCTTACTAAGAGAATTGGATAGAGTATGAATTTGGAAGATAAAATGGATGGGGTCTTGCATTTATAATCAAATAAAACAAAATACCCCAGCATTTCGGACTTGTACTTGAGTTGAGTAATAAATTTTTTTTATTCTTGTAAATGTAACATCTTATGTTATGCTCACTAGTAAAAAAAACATTTTTAAGGCAAGGTTTTTACATAGGTTGTTACTGGACAGTATAAAAAGTGTAATATTTTCGTTAATTAGATGTGAGGGTGTTGACTTTCTACACTGATTCCACTAGCAACGTTGTACATAACACTCGTCATTCGCATGTTAATTTAGATTTAGAAATCATAAAATTAGTGATATTCTTATTTGTTACATTGCCCCATCTTTAACATAAAAACTAATTGATATTTTTTAAAAAGAATAAGGAAGGTAAATAAATTACTTTAAAATTATTTATATTTAGCACCATGTAACATTTTTCAGATGTGCAAAAACACTCATGAACAATTAAAATTGAAGTAAACATGTTATAACAACTAAATATAACCTAGTACTGTTAAATATAACATAACAATGTTAAATATTTATATGAAAAATAGCATGGGGCCCATCTAGTAATGGTGGTAAGTTACATTTAACAGTATTTTTTCACCTATTTTAAATGTTATGAGTAACGTTGCACTTTTGAAAAGTATACGGTATTGGACACAGTTTAAGTAAAAATTTAAGGGTATTTTTACACCTTAACCCTAAAATAAATACATTTAAACAATTTATTTATTTTCGTTAATATCTTGAAAAAGAGTTAACCAGCTTAATATTTATATTAAGAATAAAGTACATGATGATGTTGTAGCGTGTTGATGATATATATATCTATATATGTATATATGGATGAGCAGGGTTCAGTGTAGTGAACAGAGGCTGCTGTGGGATAGGGAGGAACAGAGGCCAAATCACGTGCCTTCCATTCCAAACGCCATGCGCCAACAGAAGGCAGTATGTGTTTTGGGATGCATTCCACCCAACTGAAGCAGTTAACATTCTCATGGCAACAATGGCTTTCAATGGCCACTCTTCCTTCGTCTATCCTCTCAACATAAACCAGCTCGCTCATCTCTAAACTTATTTATTCTGCAACTAATTATTTTCAATTATTAGCTGATCATTATATACGGTGATGGTAGTTTCTTTTTATTTTGTCACACTTCTTTTAGTTTAATGTGTTAAAATGGGATTTTCCGAAAAATTTAAAATTTTTTAAAACAACTTTTATCTAAAGCTATTTTTAATAAGTTGCAACTGAGCTATGTTTAATCTTGGGACCTGTGAGTTATAAGCTCATTACGCTTCCGCTCACAATTACCTTCTGCCTCATTATTATGTACATAATTTGTACAATTATAAATACATGAGCATTTAAGCCATACAAGCTTATATTAAAATATATCCATAAGTACTATAAACCAAAATTCTATGTAAGGAGGGTTCTTCAATGTTCTTTATTCTCCTTCGTTCTCACCTTCTATGTCTTTTTAGTCACGATTTCCGTGTCTCTTGAGCTACCCGCTTTAGCTTTATTTTGTGAAAGGGGAGGGTGAGATTCAAAAATCCTGTAGAAACTACAATTTATCATATAGTTATATATATAATTTACAATCATACAAAAACAAACCACAAGTTCATATGGATATCATTTCACATAACACACTATACCTTCGGAGGGTTCACATATACCCCTGCATCTTCAGAGGAGGCCCAAAGGAAATTATCCCTTAGGACTTCAACATATCACCCTTACACCTTCGGAGGGGGCCCAAGGAAAAACATTCCCAAGGGATTTACAAATCACCCCTACACCTTTAGAGGGGGCCTAGAGAAAAACATTCCCAAAGGACTTCATCACATCACATATAACAAACATGGTACAAATAAACATGCAGAATTTAATACATAAGAATAAGATAAAGAGGATTTCTACTTTTCTCCCTTCATTTACTTTTATCTTCTTGGTATTCCCTTTTTCAGTCTTCGTCAGGGTGCTCAAGCAGATGTCAAATCCTATAAATATATACATATAATATTACGTTACTTATACATTTATCGAGCTTAATTTAGCTATTCTTTATCTTATAACCCCATTTCTACCCCTTTACATTAATTCTTTTTCCTTGATATTTGAATTTTTCAATAACTTTAAAAAATCATAACTTATTCTATAAATTTTCAAATGCATTGATTCAAGTTTCTAGTTGAAGCTTTCTATATCGACTTTTAAGGAAAATTGCTATTAATTAATTTTAGTCAACCAGTATTTTCAAATTAATGCTTAAAAGTTGCTGTTTGTTAAGCAACTTTTCTAATTTTCTTGCCTTACTTAACAGCCTCAAGACCTTAATCCAATAATAAATCCTCAGTTCCTATTAATAGAGCATATGTGCTTACACACACACACACACAGCCCCACACGCATATTTTTATATGCATACACAGATACACTCACACATATGTGGGACCAATATTTTAATACGCTGACACGCATACATAAATATATATTTCCAGATTTCCAATACTTATTCCCAGCTTTCAAATGCCATTATATACACACATAGACGCGCATACTTATATATATATCCCCTTATTTCCAATACTTGTTCCATCTTTCAAATGCAGAGTAAAGGGAGCGCATGTGCCTATATATATATGTTCACTAACCCACATGCACATATATGTTGATGGAAATCATAAAAGATCAAGGAGGATCCCGAAAAGATTTGAAAACTATCATATATTGCAATTTGATTTGCATATCTGATTTGATTTAATTAGTAGTTATTTTGAATTCCGATGTAATTAATAGTTATTTTGAAGTTCGAATTGATTTGGCAATATCTTGGATTTGATTTTATTTTGTTAGCATTTATTTTAAAATTCAAATTTTATTAGTCCTAGGGTTTGAGTGAGGCTATAAATAAGCCTTATATTTTCATTGTAAGCAGTTTTTGGATTAAAAATAATACTACCCCTTTGAATCTCTCTGCTTCTCTCCTTTCTCTATAGCCTCCCTTCCTCCCCTTCTCATTTATTCTCCCTTTTTCTTCCCCATCCTATATCAATCAGTATCAGAACCAGGTTCCACTTCCCTTCCATTGCTCAAACCACCCAAAAACCCTCTCAAACCTTACCCACAATCACCTTTTCCCCGTATCTCATTACTCAAAGATTTTTTTTCATACACTTCCACCTCCATACTCTTCTTCTCAGACAACCAGGCTGGATCACAAATTTTCACGGTAAAAAACAACTGCACACTCCTCAACGTGCCGCCCAAAATATTGCATGTGAGATCCACATGCCAACGTTCTCCCAGCGCGTGTACTATACACGTTGACGTTCTGCTTACTAGTCACGCTGTTTTCTCATGATTCATGCTCTCTGATCATTGTGTGAGCTTCAGGTCATCATACGAAAACGTGTTGGGGGTCTGACTTTAGACTATTAAAGTTAATCGGTAAGGGACTTTGATCCAAAAATTTAAATTCTCTGCTATTAGGTATTATGGAGGTACTTATTTGTTATTTTCTTAATTGCCTCTATTGCCTTTATCACTTTAGTTGTGCATTTGGTTACCTTTGATTTACCCTTTACTTCTTGATATATTTCAGTGCTTCATAAAGAGCAAAAAAAGGGCAAAAAAAAAGAAGAAAAATAAAAAGAAAAGAAAAGAAAGAACAAAAAAAAAAGAAAAAAAGGGGGTTTACATAACCCTTGGCAATAAAAAAATCCCTTTTCTAAAATTTTGAGTTGTCATTTTTTTTCCATCTGTTTCAATTTCTATTGATTGTTGCTTATTTCTTTGTTAAACATTTAATTATTTAAATCCTTCACATTGAAAAAAAATCCCATATTCACCCTTGTATGACCATTCAAGACCTACTTGATAAACAAGTCCAAATTGAACAAGAGCTCATTGCTGTTAAAGCCACAATGACCTCCCAAGAAGCAAGCAGCACCAATAACCTTGATGATCTCAAAAGGGCTAATAGAGAATACACTGATCGATTGGTAAGCGAATCACGTCATAGCACCAATGTTAGAATTAATGAGACCAACATTAGGATTGATGATATTGATCGTCAGTTAGAAGAGCTCATACCGGCGATCAATAGGTTAGCGCAACATAACCTAGGCAAAAACATAGAAACTCTGCCTCCGAATCCTTAAGAAGGGATACTCCTGCACCCTAATAGGAATTGGGGTTTCATCCAACGCAGCTAGGTACTTGAGCAAGATAAGGCACCCAACATAGGCAGTCACCACCTCTCTTTAGATACTCGCAATACCCACTATGTTCCACCCCAACATAGGCTATCTCTCCAACAGTTTGAGGACATAGTTAACCCTTGGAATAATGATGATCCTGTAAGGAGCCATACTGGACATGAAGAGTCATCTCCTAGGTATGATAGAGGCAACTCTAAACCTAATTATATAGAGGATATCACCAAAAGGGTTAAGGTTGAGGCCCATGAATTTGATGATAGGCTTGATCCCACTACTTTTCTCGATTGGTTAGCCAACTTAGAGGATTACTTTGAGTGGTATGATAAGGATGATATCACAAGGGTACGTTTCACCAAGATGAAACTTGTTGGAGCCGCACGAAAATACTGGCACACTCTTCAAATAGCCCTAGAAGAACAAGGTCAACCACCCGTGGTTACATGGGCTAGGATGAAGATGAAGTTAAAAGAAAAATATGTTCCATCTCATTATAAGTGCCATCTATTTAGTCAACTCCTCAATCTTAAGCAAACCTCCACTCGCTGTGATGAGCTCATATTGAGATGTGGATTGAAAGAAGATCCCTGGTCATTGCTTAGTAGGTTTATCAATGGTCTTAGACCTGACATTCAACGGGAGCTCAAATTAAACTTCCCAAAAACCTTTGAGGATGCCCACCAAAAGGCCTAGGAAATAGAATCTCTCTCTGTACTCTTCTTTTCATCACTCTACACAAAGCACAGAGTTCCGACACCCTCGTAGCCTACTTCCTCTTGATAGGACTACAGGGTTCCCAAATAGGACAACTTCCCTCCTTCCTCCCGGACAAACATCAAGCCTAAAGAATGGCAGTACGCAACCTAATGACCCCAGTGGTTCTAGTGCTCATCTACATGGGTTTGCTATCGAATGTTTTAAGTGCCACACTAATGGATATATCGTGTCTGAGTGTCCCCAACGCACTCTCCTTATTGGGAACCAAGAAGATGATGCAACTGCTGATGATGCCCCTAACATAGTGATTGACCCTATTGACTTCCCTTCTAATGTGGATGAAGAGATCATCATGGAAGAATATGGGTCCAACAATCTTGGAGTAATGTGATGCCTTCTCTATATCCCTACTCCTGATGACTCATGGAAACAAAATAGTATATTTCACACATTTGTGAAATGTGGGGATAAGTGATGTAAACTCATTATTGATAGTGGAAGTGAAAGGAATGTGATTTCTAGCCACGGTATCTCTCGTCTTGGCCTCACTACATAACCTCTTCCTACCCCTACTCGCGTAGCTTGGGTTAACAATGTCTCCTTAACCATCACACACCAATGCCGGGTATCCCTTTGCTTAAGAGACTATCGGGAAGAGATCCCTTGTGTTGTCATTCCTATGGATGTCTTTGACATCTTACTTGGACACTCTTGGCTTTACAACCATGATGTCACCATTCATGGTCGAGCAAACACTCACATGTTTAAGCATGAGGGTACGACCTACAAGACCTGAGTTAAAGGACAAGAACCCTGAGGGCACAAAGTGCCCCACACCTAAGTCCCATAATGTTCACCTCTTAACCGGGCCCCAATTTGGTCACGAGTCCAAGACTGCTCAATTTACCTTTATGGTGATCTCTAAGGCCTTGTTTGGTACTAAGCATTGGAAGGGTTGGTACTGGGATTGGCATTGGCATTACTTATTTTGCAGTGTTTGGTACGTGGACTTGATAATATTGAGACTGCAACAATACCACGTTCGTGGGATTGGCCTAATGCCACCACTAACCTGGTATTGAAAATTCAATCCCAGGATTGAATATTTTTTACTAAATTACCCTTACCCCTTGTCTCTCTCTTCTCTGCCACTACCATTGTTTTTTTCAATTAAATTTCATCTGCGATCATGCCTTATCATTTAATTACGATAATGATAACTAAAAATGGCATGATCATGGTCAAATTCATACCTAGGTGCACCCACAAGCAAATCCTCTGTTTTCCATTTCATCCAATATAAATCAAATTAATGTCACCCATTAACTTTCACAAAAATAGTGAACCAAATGGTTTCTGAGTTCCCCCTCGTCTTTCAACCAAAAAACTTTTGCCTTCTGTCTCTTACTTGTCTCTCTCACGTTGCTGCTCTGCACACCTCCATTGAAATCCCAAAGACCATTACGGGAACAAAGCACCAGACTCGCTTGTTTTGATGTCATAACGAGAGATAATAATACCCAAAAGGATGAAGGTAGGTTTGGTTAATCTATATGAAACAGAGCATGCTACTCAGTATCCCATCTTTGAACACTTGTTTTTGAATTCGAATAAGGATTGCGTGTTACGAGAGCAATGAGAGGAAAATCTTGTGGGATTGATTTTGGGTGAGTCCATGGAAACTCTCCGTTGTTTTCAAGATTTGAAGGTGGGGTATTGCAAATTCCTTTTTTTTATGATAAGGGTAATTGAGTATTTTTATAATTTAGAATTGATTATAAAATAAAATTATTAAAAACATTACCAAACATGATTTTAAACCCTCCATCATTCTCCCAATCCCACTACCACTCCCAATCCAATCCAATCCAATCCCAATCCATCAAAATTCAGGTCTTTGTACCAAACAGGGCCTAAGTTCTCTAGCAGGGTTACTGCTATAACTAGTACTAAGATGTCAAAGGAGGTCTCCCATCTCTTGGATAAATTTAAGGACATTACTCCAGATGAGCTTCCTTATGATTTACCTCATATGAGGGACATCTAGCACGCTATTGACCTCGTCCCTGGGTCCCAACTACCTAACTTACCATACTATAAAAAGAATCCTAGAGATAGCGAGGAACTTAATTGGCAAGTCTGGGGATTGTTAGAAAAGGGGCACATCCAACATAGCCTAAACTCGTGTGCCATACCCGCCCTGTTAACTCCCAAAAAGGATGGTACTTGGAGAATGTGTGTGGATAGTTGAGCTATTAACAAAATCACGATCAAGTATAGGTTTCCTATTCCAAGATTTGAGGACATACTTGACCTAGTTTTCGGCTCTAGTTGGTTTTCCAAAATTGATCTTTGTAGCGGGTACCACCAAATTAGAATTTGACTCGGAGATGAATGGAAAACTACGTTTAAGATGCAGGATGGGTTGTATGAATGGTTAGTTATGCCTTTTGGCCTTACTAATGCCCCTAGTATGTTCATGAGAGTTATAACCCAACTCCTACGACCTTAGGAAAATTCCTTGTTGTCTACTTTGATGACATTCTCATCTTCAGCAAGTCTAAAACTAAATATTTGCAACATCTTCATCAAGTATTCCTTACACTTAGGCAAGAAAAGTTCTATATCAACCTTCCAAAGTGTTCTTTTCTTCAAAAGCAAGTAGTTTTCCTTGGGTTTATTGTGTCCAAAAAGGGCTTAGCCACCGATCCTGAGAAGGTTAGAGCCATCAATGAATGGCTAGAACCCAAAGTAGTACGTAGTTTCCTTGGCTTAACATCTTTTTACCGATGTTTCATCTGGGATTTTAGCACCATCATGAGCCCTATCATTGATTGTCTCAAGAAATACAAGCTCAACTAGGGTGTTGCTGCATCACGAGCTTTCCAAACCATCAAGCACAAACTTTCAGAAGCCCCAGTACTAGCCTTACCTAATTTTTCCAAGTGCTTTGAGGTTGCTTACGATGCCTCGGACATTGGAATTGGCGGTGTCCTAAGTCAAGAAGGTCACCTTGTTGCTTTCTTTAGCGAGAAGCTTAATGAGGCTAAACAATGGTACTCCACTTACGAAAAGGAATTTTATGCTCTAGTTAGGTCCTTTGAGTATTGGAAATACTATCTCTTAAGCCAACAATTTGTTGTGTATTTTGACCATGAAGCCCTTAAATTTCTAAACTCGCAAAGACATTTGAATCCTAAGCATGCTAAGTGGGCAAAATTTCTTCAAGAGTTCACTTTTGTTGTCATGCATTGTGCAGGAACTAAAAACAAGATTGCGGATGCTTTAAATTGCCGACTTAGTCTTTTGAACACTATGAGTGTTAGCGTTACTAGTCTGGATCGATTAACAGATGATTATACCTCATGCACTGACTTTGGCACCATTTATCAAGAGGTCAAAGATGGACCTCGCCATCATCACCTAGACTTTCTCATTATGGATGGGTACTTATTCTGTGGCACTCAACTGTGCATTCCCTGCACGTCTCTGAGAAACTTTCTCATTTGGGAACTCTATGCTGGGTGTTTAGCTGGTCATTTTGCTCAGGATAAAACTACTATCCTAGTTGAGGATCAGTTTTATTGGCCTTTCCTTAAACGTGATGTTGGTAGGATTTTATCTCAGTGTCGTACTTGTCAAACTTTGAAGGCCAAGAAGCATAATACAAGATGGTATACTCCTTTACCCATCCCAGACGCACCTTGGAAGGACCTTAGCATGGACTTTGTCTTAGGCTTGCCTCGGATAGTATGCCAACATGACTCCATTCTTGTTGTTGTTGATAGATTCTCAAAAATGGCCCACTTCATCCCTTGTAGCAAGACCACTGATGCATCCCACTTATCTAAGCTATTCTTTAAGGAAATTGTGCACTTGCATGGATTACGCATGTCTATGTATCAGACTACGGTGTCAAGTTTGTCAGCTATTTTTGGAAGACCCACTGGAAAATTTTTGGTACCCAATTGAAATTTTCCTCCGCTTTCCATCCTCAAACTGATGGTCAAACTGAAGTCACCAACCGTAGCCTAGGAAATCTACTTTGTAGTTTAGTTGGGGACAAATTGGGTAATTGGGATCTTATCTTGCCTATGACTGAATTCACTTACAATAGCTCCACCAATCGATCTACTGGAAAGAGTCCCTTTGAGGTCATTCAAGGTTTTAACCCAAAGCAACCCATCTACTTGATCCCTTTACCATTAACAGCCCGCACTTCTGAATCCGCTGAATCCCTCACCCATCGCCTTCATGAGTTACATGCTAAGATTAAACGTAAACTGGCACTTAGCAACAATCAATACAAATTAACTGCTGGTGCTCATTGACGAGATCAACATTTTAGTGAAGGTGATTATGTCATGGCTCGTATTCACTCTGAGTGTTACCCCAAAAATTCCTTCAAAAGGTTGCATGCCTGTGCCTCTGGTCCTTTCCGCATTCTCAAGAAACGTGGTCCTAATGCTTATATGCTTGAGTTACCTCCTAACATGTCCATTAGTCTAGTCTTTAACATAGAGGATCTTGTTTCTTATCGAGGCTCTTTTCAGCCTCCTCCCTTGTTTAGTGATGATTTTACAGGTTCCCAGCAACATGTTGCTCCTGTCCCACCATTGCCGACAGTCACCCAATTGAAGGAGACCACTGACGCTATAATGGACGCCCAGACTGTTCACACTTTTGAAGGTGTTGTTCATTGCTATCTCATTTGTTGGAATGGATCCTCTCATGCTGGTGCAACCTGGATTGCAGAGGATAAGTTTCGCAAGATCGATCCTGCCTTACTTAACTCTTTTCAGCTTTCTACCTCCCCGGAGTTGAGTTCTTCTCCACCGGGGGGAAATGATGGGAATCATAAAAGATCAAGGAAGATCCCAAAAAGATTTGAAGACTATCATATATCGTAGATTTGATTTACAAATCTGATTTGATTTAATTAGTAATTATTTTGAATTTCAATTTAATTAGTAGTTATTTTGAATTTCGAATTGATTTGGCAGTATCTTGGATTTGATTTTATTTGATTAGCATTTATTTTAAAATTCAAATTTGATTAGTCCTAGGGTTTGAGTGAGGCTATAACTAAGCGTCATATTTTCATTGTAAGCAGTTTTTGGATTGGAAAATAATACTACCCCTTTGAATCTCTCTGCTTCTCTCCTTTCTCTATAGCCTCCCTTCCTCCCCTACTCATTTATTCTCCCTTTTTCTTCCCCATCGTGCATCATATGTATTTCCTAACAGCTCAGGAAATCCATTGGCCTCATCTCATCAAGAAGACCCGAGTCGCCTCATTTAGTTTATCACTGTGAGCACAAATATGGACATGCAAGCTCACCAACTAACTCTAAAAACACCAATATATATCCTAAATCCAAGGAGTTGTACATTAAACTAGAAAATGGAAGAGGACAGGAAGGTCACTGTGCATACGAGCAAATGTCCGAGTCATAGAGTTTCAGAGGCAACAAAATACCTTACATGCATCACTGGATTTCAAATTCCAATAGCAAATCAGATATACATTCACCCTCAAAGTTTCTCTAAACTTGAAATCAGTTGCCCTCAATGATCATTTACAGACAATCTCACTTTATTATAAAAATCACAGCTCAGAGATTGCATACACAGTGAACACAAACATTCAAACCTCGGCTCGGATGAAGAACATCAAGCGCACTGGAAAAACAGCTCAAAAACTAAGCAATATCATTATCAAACGAAAACTACAGCTCAGAAAATCCATTCTTCAATGAAACAGGGAAACCCGACACTGATGAAATACAAGCCCATTTCCAAAAACTCAATAACCCGAAGAAAACATCACATGCACAACTGATTTAGCTTGAGGAGACTCTAAGATTAACGTGCATTGAGTTAATTGGTAAGATTGCTTTGTTTTACCTCTGATTTCTCTACTGTTCATAGCTTAGAACCCATACCCAAATCGCAAATCAAAGACGGAGATGAAGGAGTAAGGCTTACCTTGGTTGAACTCCTCGATCAGTTGCATTTTTCGATCACTTCTTTGGCGGTGGTGGCATCCCTTCTCTCTCGCTTTCACTGTGCCTCACTCTCTCGCGCTCTCTCTCTCTCTCTCTCGGGGTTGCTACAGCTGGCAGATGAAATTAATGAATGAAAGAGAAGACGGGCTGAAGGCATGGGAAAAAGCTGAAGGAAATGAGCTGGAGCGACACGCGTGAAGCATGCACCTTATTCTATTTTTTTTTCAGCCATGTGTGTGGGATGCATAAATTTTCTTTTCTTCCTTAAATAATCCCAAATGGCCATAAAATTTTCCGATAAGCAACTTTCTCCTTTAAACTTGACCCTAACATGTGAAATAATTATTCTGATGAATTTTGGGCAATTTATTTATTTTTTCTCAAATTTTCTTAAAATACTTTTGGCCCAAACCTTATTCATCCTAGTCCAAAAATTTTGTAATTGGCTTCCCAAAGCTTCGATAACATTTCACAATATATTGGTCAAATTTCGGGATATTACATACTTCGGTCAAGTATGGTACTACGTTTGGCAAATCTCTAAAAGTGCTTCTAGAAGTTGAGACAAAACTCCTCTCACATACTTACCTCAGATTGCATCAAATCACTTTCAAAAGTTTCTTACATCCATTATGTGAAGTTTTCCAATGGCACACATACTCATATGTTCTATTATTTTGGTTTGAGCTTATAATTAACCTAGCTTATGCTCAAATGGAGAGAAAATAAGGGAGGAAAGAAAACTAGGGGAGAAATAAGTTTTCAAAATGAAAGAAAACATGGACAATTTTACTCCAAGAGGGATTAAAACCAAAATAAATGCAAACTTAATTGAAAGATGAGAGAATGTATAAATCCTATTTTCATTTTGGTGTACTACTATTTCCTCACATTTTATAAAGATGCTTTCATCTAAAAGAGATTAGATTTTCATAGCCCTAAAGTTAATACTTAGAATACATTTTTTTTCTTTTGAAAAAATCCATTAACGAGTGAAATTACAAAACCGATGCGAACCAAAAGAACTCAAATATGACTGGCTATTTACAGGAAAAAGGAATATAAACAATTTGGAGAAACCAAATGATGTTCAAAACATTAGCATCATCAAGTCTATATGATATGGTTACTAAAGGTCTACACTGCTACAATAAACATTTTTCACATCCATGTATTTCTTTTTTATCTTGTCACGTCCATTTCCTTGGAGGAGAGAGTGCCATTGCCCCATGTCAGCTTTGCCCCCTACTGCCCTTAATTTTGGGACACTTTCCAAATGTATTTTTGTGTTTCTTTGAATCATTGGATTCTACATAAAATGAGTGACATTTTGATATTTTATAGGTAAAAAATGTTTATGTTTTCAATTTTTTTTATAATTTTTCAATGATAGACACTCTAATGTTAGGGATTAGTTTGATTTCTTTTAAAGTTTTCATTTTTGAAAAACCATAAAGCTTGAAAACTAGACCATTTTTTGCCTATAAAATATCAAAATATCACTCATTTTATGTATAATCCAATCATATTAAAAAAATGCATTTGGATAGAGCTCCAAAATTGAGGGTTGGAGGCTGACCCAATCTCATTTCATTGGGAATGTCCATATAGAAAATGTGAGAAATATTTAGATGTGATGTCCTTTGAAAAAGGACATAAGAAATCCACATCACACAACCATTTTTATAAAATGGACATGACAAGTTGATTTTCACATCTGTTTATTTCGTTTTTATAAACAGATATAAGAGGGGGATGTTAATCCCCCTTCTCTACTTGGGCCGTAGCAAAAGGATTGTCAATTGGAAGTCCTAATTAACATGGGAGGAGCATGTGGGAACCAAGATCAACAGAACATGCTGTCATTATGTGTTGATAATGAAAATAAGGAATGAAATAGGAAATCCGCCAAAAAGCACTCGGACAAGTATTTTACTCTAATAAAGTTTAGCTGACCAAAAGGAGAATATCCAATGGAATAAATGAGAATATGTTAACCACTCATGCTACCTTAAAAGTCTATTAACATATTTACCTTGCGGAAGTACAATGAAATAAACATGAAAAATAACTAAATATCCTTAAAAATAGAAAAATGGACTTACATTACTAATTAAAAACATAATTTTAGAGACGGAATTTTATTCTATCACTAAATGTCATCTCTAATCAATCGCAAATTCCATCACAAAAGGATTGGTGAAGGAACTTTTCCATTGCTAATCTATCAATAACTTCCATTACAAAATATTTTGCTACGGACTCAATGACAAATTTTTTTATTGCTAAACAAATTAGTGACGGAATTTCTGTCACTAATTTGAATTGCTAAAAATCATGTTTTTTTGTAGTGTTAGTGAACTAATCATAGTGGCCCTCTTATTTGGCTAAATGACTCAGAAATAACAAAAAAATGACACAAAAATATTTAAAATAAATGAGACTAAAACTAATCCCAACTTCAACTCCTTTTTCACCTTTGAAAAGTGATTAGTGGTTTAGGAGACATATTAGGCTCATAAGTGTTGCTTGCTAGTGGAATTCCAAACTTATAGTTGTAGAATTTAGCTCCAAAATTTTATGAATTAAAGCATTTAATCTCACATGAAATGAAGGACAAGAAAACCCCGCATTCTCAATTTGAAGCAAAGTTCACCATGATAAACTTCAAGAACTAGTCACCCAAAAACAAAAGTAGGAACTAAGTCATCACCTCTCATTATACGCAAGAGATTACCAATCAAATTTTCATTTGAAATTTGGCATATCATTTTTTAAAGAAAAATGCTGATAGATCATGCATGATTTTTCACACACGCATACGTCAGCACATGAGAGATCAACGGTGTGTGTAGAAATTAATAGCCATTGACCTCTTTTTTTTTAAGAAATTAAGAAAGTTAAAAACATTACATTACGTAAAATTAATAGTAGTATTTATCTTACTACTATTTAAGCAACAATGCTTTACGGTAGTGAATAATGTAGTGCTTTAAAGGAGCTATATGAGCACAAAATGGAGTAGCTCAAATGAGAATGTTGAGATGGATGTGTGGTCATGAGGAAATATAAGATTATTGAATTTATATGAGGAAAGGTTGGAGTGGCACCTATTGAAGAAAAAATTATAGAAAATCATTTGAGGTGATTTGTACATGTACAAAGAAGACCAATGACTGAACAAATAATGAAGATAGATCAAGTTGTTTGGAGCTCATTTAAAAGGGGTAGAGAAAGACTTAACAAGATGCTCAATGAAGTTATTGAGTGAGATCTATTAGTTAACAATCTATTCAAGGATTTGATTTTCAATGGAGCTCAATAACATTGTGTGATTTATGCAACTAACCCCACCTAGTGGGACAAGGCTTTATTGTTATTGAATTAGATTATATATCAATTTATAAGTAATGCAAATTAATTTGGAGAAAAATGATAATTATAAAACTTTAAAGTAATATATTTAGTTTCCTTAATCTCTAAAAAAATATCAATTGGCTCTTATCGTGGACTAGAGCTAGGTAGTAGTATATAATTGATATGTTTAAGTTGATGACTTATTGTATAATGCTGGCAACCCTACAAAAAGATAGCAAAAATAATATATGGTTCAAGTTGTATCTTTGAAGACACTTTCCTTAAGAGTTATTCTGCAATCCCCTAGAGAATTTGGAAGCGGTACTCCTTAGGATTAAACGAACCCTTTTTGAAGAAATACGGGGTGCTAGTAAAATATAAAATAACTCAGCAAGAGACAAAAGGTTTTCATGGTACAGGATTCCTTTATTTTTCTTATGTCTCTTCTTTCTATATATGCGAATGAAGTGGCAGTGAGGTTATTTATAAACAATGAAGAGATACTTTGAAGTGGTATCTCTTAAAAACAATACACCTTCAATTCAAGAGTCCTAACCATATATTAGATTCATTGAACCTCATATGTTAATTCATGAACCAACATGATTAAATTCCTTAATTTTTAAAAGGACATGACTCCTTAGACAACCTTCATATGTCGCTCTGCTCCATTGTTAAGCCTTTAGACGAAGAAACTAAGCTGAAAATGATGCATGCCAAATAGAGATTAGAGAAGCAATTTTCTCTTTGCCAAAAAACAGTGCACTTGGGCCTGATGGCATTCATGCAAACTTTTTCAGAGAAATTGGGACCTGCTCCATCATGACCTCTTTGATAGGGTAAGCTCTTGATTTCCTTTGTTATTGAGAGTAGATCAATTTACTAGGTTGCTATAAAATTATGTAGCATAATAGTGCAAGCCCTAAAGCCCTAGGTCAATCTCTTAATGACTATGTCCCTTAGATTTCCATTTCTTAAATGCTTTTAATTATCAATGAGCTCTTGAATGATTAAGAACATCCTATATATTTATTTCAATTTCTATTTGTTACTAAATTGAAAAATAACTGTGAAAGCTATTAAGACTTTGTGTTCATTGCCTGCCTAAATTTATGGATTCTTTGTATTTGAGAACAACTTATTTTCTCACATTATCTACTGACAAATAGAAATTTACATGTTAGCCACTTCTAAAACTAATATCAACCAACATTACTCAATGAATCATTCACATCATTTAAATTTTGAACAATATCATATCAATATAAAAATAAAGCTACTCTGAATCAAGAAGATAATAGAAGAAAAATAGTTAGATTGCAAAAGTACCTCTCAAAAATTAACCGATCAAATCCAGGAATATATCTATAAAAGATCTCATGAAATATAAAGAACTCCTTGTCAAGATTTAGGCTCTAGCTCTATCTTAGCTCCTAGGAAGAAGATGAATCTACCTAGACATAGAGAAACTAACATCAACGGCAAGCTTCTAAACAACCATGGGGGAGTGAACAGTGAAGATGAAGTGAGATGATGCGAGTGACAGAGAAGGTGAAGTCGACCTTGGAAGATGGATCAATGGACATGTGACACCTTACTTATCTCCTTTTTAACTTCATTAGAGACCACTATTAAACCCCTATAGTGCTTTCCAAACTTGAAATGGGCCAAAGGAACGAAATTCCAAAGTTTGCCAAAGATTACTATTCATTTGGTAAAAATTCATAGTTTTGGGCCAATTTTAAAAATTCATAACTAATTCTATGAAAATCGAAATTGAATGGTTTAACTCTCTAAATGAAGCTTATAAAATTCTACATAGGGAAAAAAATACCAATTTGTCCAATTTCTTGCCCAATTAATACAGTTTATTTTGTAAAATTTTATTGTTCATATGGTAAATTTTTCAATTTCTAGGTTCTTCTCTCAACTTTGGAAAGCCATAACTTTTTGTACAAAATTCTAAAGTCAGTGAACTTAGACCCATTTTAAAGCGTACCATATGAAATACTTTTTTTGGAAAGTTTTAGATTAATTGGACTTCATTCGCTATTTTTTCCCTGTAGCCTCAATCTAAGGGTTTTGGCATGGGTGTTGGACCTAGTATGTACATTTAACTTGTTTCCTTTTTACCTTGGCAGATTAATTTCACTTAATACCATTTATTAACAAACTTAAAATATTACACATGGTTGTCCATATATCCATATACCAAAACATGTAGAGGTTAAATTTATACATATGTTCCAAAGATCCATAAAAAGGCTTAACATAAAATAACAAGTTGCATTACGTCATAAGATAGATAAAGCTTTCTTTACTCATCCACTATCTTAACTTTGCCCTTAATTGCACTTGGACATAGAGAAGGTTATTTTGGGAGAGTGAGATTCCAAAGAAATCCCAATAATAAAAACACTAACACATTCACCAAAATGCATGATCATTACTCATTATTTAGCTAAGTATATATGCATGAACATGTGATATTCATTTTTTCAAACACTGTATACACAACCATGGCATGTTAAAGGCATGTTATCACACATTCAATTAGCATCAAATTAACATACAATATAGCACAAATAATAAATAATCACCAATGCTAATATTGATGTAAGGTTAGTAGCTTTTGCTACCTTGATTCTTTAACTTTCCTTGTGACTTTGCAACTTCCCTCTTGCTTTTTAAATTCTCCCCTTGGCAATTTGACTTCCTACATATAATATCATGTAATTGGCATTACTACCAAGCCATTACAAAGCCTTAAAACATGCCAAAACTCTTCAAAACTCTTCTTGAACTTTAAGGGTCACAAAACCCTTAAATTTGTTATACTTGATTCTAATGCTCCCAAAATCATTCTCTCACTTCTACCCTACACAATTTTTCATTTTTAATCCCAATGGAAGCATTAAAATCATCAAAAACTCATTCCTTTGCTATGAAACACGTCTGGCCAAAAATCTCCATAAATAGAAAAAAATGATTTTTCAAATTTTCTTTTCATGTAAGTGCATATTCTTGTTCCTTGACCACTTCTCATGTATTATGGAGCTCAAAAACATCACTTCCCATACTCATGAAAAATTGGACAGCATGCCCCCTTTGGAATCCAAAAATTCATACACACACTCAATCCACACAAAACATACACCAATCAACTCCACAACATGCATGGAGCAATTTCCTACCAATATTTTCTTCTAAATCCCTCTCTTCCTCACTTTTTTCTCTTTAAAATCGAAAATTCCAGCAGCCAATATTCATTAAAAACCATGAAATAAAGCCTATAGAATTGAAGAGGAAGGTCTAGAGAGCAAGAATATGAAGGATTTTTCACCAAACACCCCTTACCTTAAGCTTGTGAGGAGTTTCTTTCTCTTCTTGGCTTGCTCTTCTTCACACCTTTCTCTCCTTTCTTTCCTTCTGGTTTGGCCAACCTCAAGTGGCTGCAAATAATGGTTTTCGGTAATTTTTTGATCAATTGATTGATTTAGGATCATTAAAAATTCTCTAATTTCCTTTGACACTTCCATGATTTTTCTTTCCTCAAATTGCCTTCTAGAATAACTTTAATTAATTTTTAAAGAAAACTCTAATTCGGGATTTTTTTCGGGTATTTTCTTTCCAATTAGGGAAAATGCTTCTCACTTTCTCTTGGGAACAATTTTGTAAAATACTAGAATTTCTGAGCTATTTTCCCTCACTCTGAGATCAAATATCTGAGTCCTTTAGGGATTTTAAATAATTATTTTTAACTAATTATTTATTAAACAATTAAAAATTAAATAACCTTTAAAATTACCGTGAAGTTTATTTTGATCATTTTAACTTAAACCAGACCTCAATTATTGATCAGTGAATTTTCCTCTATTTGATGGTGCCCTAAAAATTTTTCTGATATTTAGGTCAAACACCATTCGACTTCCTCTTATTTATCAAAATGCTCTCAAATTTCATAAATGGCAATTTGGTCCCTCGAATTTCAAAATTTCCACTTTAGTCCCATTATTAAAATGACTTTTTAGTCCTTGAATTTCCAAAATAATATTTCAATCCCTAAATTTTCTACCGTTTCCTAAATTAGCTCTTTTGTCTTCCATTTCCTTTTCTTTTGTTCTCTAGGACCTAATTCAACACATCATTACTTTTTTTTACCTTTATTTTAGTTATAGAAAACACAGATATTACATTTCTCCCCTTTAAAATAAATTTCATCCTCGAAATTTATGTACCTTATATAAATAATTATGGGTGTCTAGGTTTCATGTCTTCCTCTGTTTCCCATGTGGCTTCCTCAGGTGTCAATCCTCTCCAAATGACTTTGACCATCTTGATGCTTTTTTGTTTTGGAGCCACTCTACCTTCCGATCAATAATTTGAGATGGCCCTACTTTGTATGATAAATTATCTTGTAGTGCAATATTCTCATGTTCAATAAAATGTGCTGGGTCTGGATAATATTCCTTTAATTGGAAGACATGATGAATTAGACTCAAATTTGGGGGTAAGGCAAAATGATAAGCTACAAGTCCGACTCTATCTAGTATTTGAAATGGCCCAATATACATAGGACTGAGCTTCTTCGTCTTCAATGACCAACCTACTGATGAATCCCTAATTTATTATATATTTTATATCTATCTTGGGGATTTTATTATAATTATAGTGCCTAATTTCAATATTTATCTAAATCTTGTATGAAGATAAATTAAATTAAATAAGTGATAAAAGGCCCAAAATGTCTATTGTTTTATAGTTCCTCTTTATTAAACAGATTCACTTGAAAGAAAGGTATTTTCTGCTTTAATTTCAGGAACATTTTAAAAGGAGTTTGTAGGCTAAGGCTAAAGATGAAGATAAAGGCACATGAGAGGCATCATCCTTCATTAATGGCAAATTGGGAATTTCAAAGATTACAACCTTTTTTTTAATTAAAAGGGTGATATAATATATCCAATTAGATCATATCTAGTTAAAAGATTAAATTATATCATGAAAGTATTCAAGAAGCTATCTTTTTGGAGCAATCAAGCCATTTGAAGATCACAACTTATCTTATATATCTGAAGATCAATTCAAATCAACAAATCATCCAATCATTAAGCAAAGGAAAATACTATTTATGAAGAAATTATAAGAGATATTGTATAAGAGATAGACAATCCAAATAAAATATGAAAGAAGATATCCTTATCTATATCTACAAATATCAATAGGATGCATTTCACATCTATAAAAGAAGCCCCCCCAGGAGCCATTGAAGACAAACCTCAGTCATACACAACACATCTCACAAGTATTCACCTGAGGCACCTTCTTTCTTCTTCATCTACTTCCTACTATTATTTTCTATTATTAATATGGTGTATTTGAGCCACATGAGTGGCTAAGTTTCTTAGATTCTTGAGGAAAGATGTAGTGGCTTGAGTCCCAATTTCATTATTTAGGAGTTGTATTTTTAAGAGATTTAATCTTTTCATATGTAAATTTTTATATTTCCTAGTTCTAGGATTTCAACTTTTTGCATAATGTTTTTGATTAATTTGTGGATTCATATTACTATTTGAGTTTTTAATTTTATACATTTTGTTGCCTCACATGATTCTCTCTTGTTCCTTATTTATGTTTATAATTAGGGTTTCATGATTGATCATGATTTTAGGGTTCTAGTTTGATTACCTATTTTAAGAGGCCAAATTATATTTATAAATTGGATTCACATGCTAAGTAATTGTTAAATAATTAAATAATGAATATTTATATGCTAGGATCCTAGGTATGAGTATTGATTTAATTATCATGACCTATGATGTTCATCTAGGGTTTATATTTTAACTTAGCACTCTTTATACACTCCACCTATCTTTTTGGACCATGATAGCCACGCATCAATCCTTGGGAAGCTTTACCGTATTAGTAAGTTTTCACTCTTTTATTTATAATTTTCATTTTATTCTCATAATTTTTCATTTAATCTTAGCACTCTTTATACACTCCACCTATCTTTTGGGACCATGATAGCCATGCATCAATCCTTGGAAAGCTTTACCATATTAGTAAGTTTTCACTCTTTTATTTATAAAACCAACTTGACTCTGGGGAAAATGACTTAGGTTAACCACCAATACTACATTAAGGTTAATTTAGTTAATTAATTTGAAGTACTCACGATAAGTGCGATCACCTACTCTCCTTGTTGGAGATACTTGAAGAAATACATGATCCCTGACTTCAAATTCTAAAGGTCATCTTCTCTTATTTGTATAGCTTTTCTACTAACTCTGTGCTATATGCAACTTCTTCTTTATCATTTCTACTTTTGCAGCAGTATGGTCTACTACATCTATACCGTAAATACTATTTTCCTTAAGCTCTGTCCAACACAAATGGGACCTACATTTTCTTCCACACAAGGCCTCGTAAGGTGTCATTTGTATACTGGAATGATAACTGTTATTGTATGCAAATTTAGCTAATATAGATACAACATTCCAGCTTCCTTTTAGCCCTAGCACACATGCTCTCAGCATGTCTTCGAGCATTTGAATTGTTCTCTTAGGCTGACCGTCCGTCTAGGGATGATATGTGATATTAAAACTCAATTTTGTTCCGCTTGAATCTTGCAAAGACTTCCAAAATCTCAAAGTGAAATGAGGATCTTAGTTTGAAATTATATTCTATGGTACTCCGTGTAGTCTAACTATCTCCATGATGTACACCTCTGCTAATTTCTTCTGTGGCCAATTAGTGTGTACTTCCAGAAAATGTGCGGTTTTCATTAATCTATCTAGGATAACCTAGATTGTATTATGACTCGATGCTTATGCCAATCCCACTATAAAATCTATTGTGACACTTTCCCATTTCCATTCTGAAATCGTAGGATTTTGAAACATTCTTGATTTCTTTTGATGTTATAACTTTACTCTCTAGCATGTGAGACATCTTGCTACATATTCTGTGATGTCCCACTTCATTCTAGGCCTCCAGAATGGTTGCTTCAGCTCATGGTATGTTTTGGTCATTCCAAGATGGATAGTGTACCTACTCTTATGAGCTTCATCTAACAGATGCTGCCTTAGAGTAGGCTTTGGAAGGATATAATTTATGTCTCTAAATCTTAGTATTCCCTCAAGGGTCTTGTTAAATTCTCTGGCTCACCCTTAACTCGTCTGAGTTTCAATGTTTTGTTCAAACTAGTTTTGCCTTTGAGCTTCTTCAATCTCTTTTTCCATATTGTTGATTATCTGAGTGGTACTTCTCAGGCCTTACATGCAAGTAATTCATTAAAATTCAATCTCTAAAGTTCTCTATCAATCTCTGTTCTTTCATCATCATCATAGCCACCTGCACTGTCTTTCTACTCAAAGCGTAGGCAACCACATTTGCTTTACCCGGATGATATTTAATCTGGTAGTCGTAGTCTTTGAACAACTTCATCCATTTCCTCTATCTCAAGTTCAGCTCTTTCTGATCTTGCAAGTACTTGAGACTCTTTTGATCATAGTATAACTTGATGGTTGCTTCGTATAAATAGTGTCTCCATATCTTCAAAGCATAAACTAGCGTCGCTAGCTCCAAATCTTGTGTGAGATATTTTTTTTATGACGCTTTAGCTATGGTGAAGTATAGGCTACCAATCTACCCTGCTGCATCAATACACATCCCAGTCTGTGTTTGCTAGCATCACTATAAGACCACATAGGTCTGCTTCGAAGTAGAGATTACTAACACTGGGGTTGAGGTTAGCCTTATTTTTAATTCTTAGAAACTAGCCTCGTACTTCTCATCCAATGATAAAAGCTTATTCTTTCTTGTGAGCTTAGTCAGCGGTAAGGTGATATGGGAAAAGTTTTGTATCAATCTTCTATAATATCTCACTAAACACATAAAGATTTTGACTTTTGTCACTATCCTAGGTTGTTCCCATCTTAGTACTACTTCTATCTTGCTTGAGTCTACTGCGAATCCTTCCTGAGAGATCACATGTCCTAGTAATTTCACTTCTTACAGCCAAAAATCACACTTATTGAGTTTAGAGTAGAAACGTTTTTCTTTCGAAATGCCCATAGCAATTCTCAGATGCCATTCGTGATCCTTTGAAGATTTGGAGTGCACTAAGATGTCATCAATGAAGAATACAACGAATTGGTACAGGTATTGTTAGAAAATACGGTTCCTGTAATCCATGAAAATTGCAAGGGCATTCACCAATCCAAATGGCATCACTAGAAATCCATAATGTACATATCGGGTTTGAAAGTCCATCTTGGGAATATCTTCAACTTTGACTTGGAGTTGATGATAGCCTGATCTTACATCAATCTTAGAGAACACTTTGGCCCCACTTAGCCGATCTAACAAATCATCAATCCGAGTAAGCGAATACTTGTTCTCAAAATTCACTTTAATCAGCCCTCAGAGATCATTCATAAATGGAGGACAAGGAATTTTGCAACATTTCCTAGCACATGCTTGCTTAATTCCACTCCTGCACCATTGTCCAAACCTTTAAAAACATTAAGACATGCATATTCATGTCTTCTCTATTTGGGTTAGTAGCTAGGACAAGGATTTCTTACCCAAAATCCTTTCCATCATCAAATTAACTCAACTTGCCAACAATATGCAAGAGAATATGCATAGAGTTGATTTGTAACACTTATTTCTTAGGATTCTTGCTAAAACTCATTCTCTCTCAAGACCATTTTCTAGACTACTCTTGAAATTCTTTCATCAACCACTTAGAGAAGAAATTGAACTGATAGAAAGGGGAAACAAGCTTTATAAACAAGTTCTATAGAAGAAATCAAGCTTAGAACATCAACCTACCTTGAGTTGTTGATTTCTTCTTCTTCCTTGCTTGTTCTTCTTCTCCATGGTCTCTCTATCTTTTCCTCTGCTAGAGCATGAAATGGAGGCTCAAAAATGGGATCGAAGACTTAAACAAAACTTGAACCAAGTAACTCAAGTGAGTGTGAGGCCCACTGGTACGGAAAGAGTAACTTTATACTGATAAAATTTACCACTTTACCAAATATCTTTATTTGCTTTTCATCTTCCAATATGAAGATCACAAGTGGCAACTCTCACACCCAAAATTCTCTTTTGAAAAGCAAAAATGCTTTATGGTTACTTTATCCAGTTGTTTTCTACTGGAAGTGCTTTTTGGGAATTTTATGATCACTTAACCAATTCAATGTCCCAAAAAATTCCCAAAATTCAACTGATCACTTCATGATTTTTTTCATATTAAATAGCCTTCAAATATGCTGTAAATAAATTTTCTCCTGAAAACCCTAATTCAGGGATTTTCAACCTTTCATATTGCCGTTCCAACAAACTGTTGATAACTTCAGGCTAAAATCAATTTTATAAAATAGAGCAAGCTATGTTTCACCATTTTAAAATACATTTTTTAGTTCTTTGGGTATTTTAAATAATTATATTTGGCTATAAATTAGAAAAGCAGTCAAATATTAAATGATTTTAAATATTCCCGCAAGGGTTATTTTGGTCATTCTAACTTTAATTGGACCTCAATCCCTTATCGGTGAATTTTTCTCTACATTTCTGGATATGGGACTATTTTTTTATATTTAGGTTATCTGTTACTAAAATGACCATTACATCCCTAACTTTACCAAAGATGACCATTTTGCCCTAATGTTTTCTAAATTTGCAAAATGGCATTTCTAGACTTCTATTTCTTTTCACTCTCTAGACCCATAATCTCTACGTAGCCCTCATCCTCACTTACATAAAATGGACGATGTAACATTAAGTTGCCTTGGGATCTTTTAAATTTCAAACTCTCATGATCATAATGAATAACAAATTCCCTTGGCCACAAATAGTGTTGTGAAGTTTGTAAAGCCCTAACTAATGCATAAAGTTCTTTGTCAGAAGTAGCATAATTCAACTTAGCCCCTGTTAATTTCTCACTAAAATAAGACTTGGGCTTAGAATCTTGCATTAAAATAGCCCCTATACCAACACTAGAAGCGTCATATTCAATTTCAAAGGCTTTATCAAAATTAGGAAAACTAAGAAGAAGATCACTAAGTAGCCTTTCTTTAAGAATGTTAAAAGAACAGTCATACACATTAGTCCATTTAAAAATAACATGCTTTTTCACAAGTTCATTCAAAGGAGAAGCAATTGAACTAAAATCTTCAACAAATTGTCTATAAAAACCTACTAAACCATGAAAATTCCCAACTTCATTTGCATTTTGAGGTCTAGGCCATTCTTTAATTGCTTTACTCTTACTTTCATCAACACTAATTCCCTTAGAGCCAATCACATAACCAAGAAATACAACTAACTCCATACAAAAAGAACACTTTTAATGTTGGCATATAATTTATGCATTATCATTGTATCAAAGACATCTTTCAAATGTTCAATATGCTCATTCTAGCTCTTGCTATATATTAAGGTATCATCAAAAAAAACTACCACAAATTTTTCTATAAAAGGTCAAAAAACATGATTCATAAGACTCATAAAGGTACTTGGCTCTTTAGTTAACCCAAATGGAATGACCAACCACTCATAAAATCCAAATTTAGTCTTAAAATCAGTTTTTCGTTCATCCCCTTGTTTCATCTTAATTTGATGATACCCACTTTTGAAATCAATTTTGGTGGACAAGCAAGAACCATGTAATTCATCTAGTCTAAGAATGGGATATCTATACTTTACCTTAATTTTGTTGATTGCTCTACAATCAACACACATGCGCCGCATACCATCTTTCTTTGGTACTAAGAGTGCAAGGAAATCATAAGGACTAAGACTCTCCCTCACAACTCCTTTCTGTAAAAGATCATCAACCTACCTTTTGATCTCCTTTGCTTCTTTTAGACTCATTTTATATACTAGCCTATTTGGAATTGATCATCCAGGGACAAAATCAATATGATGTTCAATCCCTCTTAAATGGGGTAATCCATCAAGTATCTTTTTAGGAAATAAATCTTCAAACCCCTACAACAAAGAAGAAATACAAGTAGACAAAGAAGGATTAACATCGTTAGTAGATAAACAAACTTCTTTTCACATAAGTGTAAAAATTAATTGTCCTTCCTCTAAAACTCTCTTAACCTCTCCGTTTCTTGCAAACAAACTAATTTCCTTGTTTTTTTCCTCCTTTTCTTTTCTCTTTACTCCCTTTTCTTTTTCCTCATTAATTTTGTGTTTCATATTGAAATCTTTTGCAATGCAAACTTGATCTTCATATGCTTCGATAGGCTAGATAGGCAGTAAAGTAGTTTTATGGTTGTTATAAATAACAATGTAGGAGTTCTTGTAATCAACATGCTAAGATCTCCTAGAAAATTGTAATGGACAACCAAGTAATGTATGACAAACAACCATAGGCACCACATCAAATAATACATCATCTATAACACCTCTCTTCTATAGCTTTATTACCCATTAGAGACATTAACTACATCACTTGAGACCATTAAATTGGCTAGAATTAGTGAAATAGTGACTTGTAAAAATTCTCAACATAGTCACTACTCACTTGGTAACTTAACATTTTTGGCCAACTTTGAACATTTATAACTAATTACGCAAAAATGGAAACCAAATGGTTCAAGTCTCTAAGGATATCTTATTCAATTTCCCCAAAAGGGAAAATACTCCTTTGACCAAATCCTTGCCCAACAAAAAATTAAAAAGTGCTTGAAAAATCATTGTTCATTTAGTCATAACTTTGGGGTTTCATTGCAGCAAACTTTTTAAACTTGCAGCAAAATTCCTCTCTAACCATGTTTGCTGCGGAAAAATTTTGCTTTTGCTGCGGTGAAATCTTCTAGAAGAGAGGATCTCCCTCTTGAGCAATTTTGCCTGAGCGAACTCTGTTGCTGTCATTTTTCTAGTTTTTACTAGAACTTGGAAAATATATAACCTTTTGTACACAACTCCAAATTTAACAAACTATGACTCATTTTAAAGCTTATGACATAATCTACTGGCATGCATAATTTCATGGTATTTGGAGCACATCTGCTAATTTTGATCCAATTATGAAATTTATAAGTGTGTTTTACCCTTTTATGTGATTTTGCATTCTTAGTTCTCTTTTCTTTATGCATGCCTTATCATAACCCATACATTCAACATGTTTATCATATATTTACATCAATCACCACTTAGTTTCCATAAAGTAGCATTTATCATACAATCATCCCATAATGCACATGTAACAAAACAGTATGCTCAACATGTGTAACCTTTCCATTTGTATTGGAAGCCACCCACCTATCACTTTTGCACTTCTTTGCCCTTTTCTCATGAGCTCGTGGCTAGAGTTAGTCATTGAAAATAATGAGATTTCGAAGAAATCCCAATAGTAAGTATCTCTAACTAATATTTCAACATGCATGATTATTTGAATGTAAACTAGCATGCCATGACACTATTGACAAAACCTTTCTCAAAACAACATATTTGCACAAGGCTAAGTCATCATTGCATAGCTACAACTATGCATATACACAAGCAAGGGTTTATATGTCATATGGCTACAACTATACATTACACATGGAAAAGTAACACACAATAATCAAATGCAATGTAAATGTCAAAGTTAGAGTTTATGCTACCTTATATTGGACTTAGATTTCCAAGTGATTTGAGTTAGCTTCCACTTGCACCTTGGGATCCTTCTTGGCAATTCACAATCCTACATACATTAGGGTGCATTTGGCATCATTAACTTGTCATTACTAGTGCATTACACACTTCATAACTCATAAGACTCTTTCTTAGCAACTTAGCTTGTAACTTTGCCATTTGTGATTCCAGTGCTTCCAAAATTGTGTTCTTACTTTTACCC